>JAMKCH010084966.1:0-54497 GCA_023653785.1 Ophioderma brevispina | reverse complement strand
AAGTTAACATCCTATTTCTTACTTTTTTTCTGAAAAATGTCAAGCACATCATTATCACCTGTTATTTTTCCCTTGTTCCGAATAAAATATTTGAATCCGATGTAGATGGTACTGCCGCAGTGCCGCGGGCCGAGGCTTCTGTATACATCCCCGAGTATAATTTGCTTTCGCACGTGGGAATCCCAGTGGGGAATCCCCGGCCGACGTGACAGGTTTTCCACTCTTGTCCCTGAATGTGGGAAGTTGTTTTATCTCTTCGGCATTACCGAAGTCCGAATTTGTTTAATTCCAAAGAAATTATCCCTTGGATAAACCAATTATGAACAAAGACCCGATACCGCGCGTTGATAGCTTTGATAGCATGCGTCAATATTATTGTTTAATGCACCGAAGCGCAACCATATCATGACGCTTCACAATGCAAAATGGGTCGGGTCATCCATGTTCAACAAATCAAGGTTAGAGGTAGGGTTCTATGCTAGGATTTATACATTTGGCCGTATGTCATGAACTGGGTACACTAAAATGGGGGATCTGTTACACTCCAACTTTTTTTTTCAGTTTAATTCCATTTAATTAAAATATTTGACTCTGTTCAAAGAATTTGATGTCTATTTATTGCTAGAAGCCTGCTCTTTAAGATAAAACCATTTTCAGCCCTATTAGATTAGTATTATGAGTTGCGGTCGAAAACCTTCAGCTTGGTGGCGGGAGGAGCCGGCGGGGGAGCCATAGACATTACACACAAAACGCGTCGCCTATAAATTTAAATAGAGAAGTAAAACACTTGTGGGGCTCAAATTGCACATACACTGTCCTGAATGATAGATCTAACTCATGATACAAACTAAGGTTCCATTAATGTAATAAATTACTAATTAGATGTTAATTAGGTACAAATTTTGATCACTTTTGGGGATATTTGGCTGTTCTGTGCTAAAATATATCTCAAAAACGAGGTAGAAACTTGGATTAACTTGATTTTAATTATCTTTATAATTCTCTTTTAATCACACATTGGTATCCCTTATATAAAAGGTAATTAGCCTAATGAAGCATTAATAACTTAATTTCATGACCAACGTCATCTTCAACCAAAATTGTGGCATTTGGGTGGGACCTGTATGGAGTCACATGAGTTTGGAGACATTTTATGAGTATGTCAAGTCAAACAAGAAATGTTTTATACATGTAGTATACATAAAAGCATGATTTAAATTCAATGGTTATAGGAATAGAGATGATTCATGAAAACAATACACTTGTACTTAGGGTTCAAGACCTTGAAGACATCATGTGCTCAATAGCCGCCGATCCGTGTATTTTTGCATTCTCAGTATGACGGTTGTAAATGTCAAACCGGTTTAGTAGCTATGGGAATACAAAGTTCACTTATATAGGTAAGAAGAAATGGCCCTTGTACACTGTTGTGTTACATATTGGTTTGTCATCTTTGACGCCAAAAATGGTTCTACAGGGGATTCAAAAAGTACTGCCAATTGACCCCTTTACAATACACGGATCACCCTGTAACTATACATGGATCACCCTGTATACTTTGATCATAACTAGGCCAGAAACCCATCTCGTATCATGTATCTCTTGAAGAAAAGTATAGGATTAGTACTTGAAGATATTAAAACCCAGTTAATTTTCAAAATGGACCTTTTTGGTCAAAAATTAAGTGAATTGACCACCCTGTAATGTTCAAAACAGGCACGACATAGTATCTCTTATTATTTTTGGAGGGGCCTTGTCATGTCTTTCAAAATCCACATCTGTTTTGACCTGCAAATTTTTGGAAAACAAATAAAAAATGACCAGGTATATGAAAATGACAAAATATGTATTTCTTATGGTAAACCCTTATAGGAATTTTACCCCCCGATTATGGGCTCTTTGGCCATATCTGAAATCCTTTAGTATAAGGCTTTCCAAATCATGTATACTTTTATACAGTTTACATGTAAGGAATAAAAGTTGTGTTGAGAGTAAGACATATTGGTTGCATTTTGGGTCATTTGCATGTGTAACATTTTTTGTACCCAGTTCAGACATAGGCCCTTGACTATATTTTGCCATTTATTGGAAGCGGTGGTGAGGATGAGTAATCAATGTTCGCTGACGTTGCATAAATGATTTTATAATCAAAAAAAATGTTTAAAAGGTGTTTTTACAATCGTGAAAAATCGCGATGGACCAACAAACGTGATAGACACCCCAAAATTCATGCTTATTGGCGCTTTTGCGCACTCGCACAAACTACGGTGATTAATTTATTGGAGTCCAGTTAGGGCTACGAGGATGTAACTTGGTGGAAAGAAGCGGTTGAGGAGGTTCTCAACCTGATTAGAGTTTTGGGGTGTGAAAGATTGCCTAAGTAAGTATGCTTTAATTTGCATAATTTATGCGAATTTTCCTGCAAGGCCATTGTACAAGTTTTCTGGATTTCCATTTAGGTGTATAATGATGTAACTTGGTGGAAGGAAGCAGGCTGAGGAGTTGACCCGATTAGATTTTGGGCATATTTCGGGCAAATTAAATATATGCAAATGAGTTAATGCAAAAATCAGCGTAATTGCTAGGTGGGGTAGGCAAAGTATACCACGACAAAGGTATTGCCCTTTGAAGTTTTTTTTTAGTTCTGGTTGCAGCACGTGGATCAGTCTTTGGGTTGCCAGCCTGTTTACATTTCTTGGAAAGTGTGAAAATACGCAAATATTCAGTGTTTCGCCCCTTTCCAGACCTCTAACAGGTCCCAAATTTAAAATGTGGTCACGTGATTTTTTTCAAAAATAGTTGCCAAATTGAATAAATTATCATATTTTTACTAAATTTTTTTGGAATAAATTGACTTCAAAATCCATCGGGGTTAGTGGATTAACCCCCACTGCAACGTATAATTTCCAATAACGGTAATTTCTAAGGATAAAATTATTCATGATCAGGCCTAGCCTTTAGTCAAGTCTGTGTGTAACAGTTTAGATATGCGTAAGAGCGCCCTCCTACCGAAAGACTAGCACTTGGCGGGGGGTAGGAGTAGGACACGATCTGCTCGATTTGGGCATTGGGGATTTCTAAACGGTAATTTGGGGAACTGCTACGTGCATTTACTATGGCAGTCTCGGTCCCAGTGACATTAAAAAATCATCTCTTAGGCCTAGTTTTAGTCAAGTCTGTGTGTAACCGTTCGATATGCGTAAGAGCGCCCTCCTACCGTTAAGTTTTTGAAACAGACTAGCACCCACAATGTTGAAATGCATTTTTGACTTTGCGTTGCTGTTAGGTTGGCATGTCCTAACCCCCCTGGCACTTGGGTTATGCCAGAAGTTGATGCCGTTTTGAATTCGCTGTTAGGTTGGCATACATGTCCTCCCCTGCCTAAAACATCATTTTTTAAGAAAACGCAATGTCCAATCTCCATGCAGCTTTCAAAGTCAGATTTAGACCAGACTTGGGGTTAAAGTGCAATAGGGGGTCCTTCATGTGGATGATGTCAAAGATCATGGACCAAGGTCAAATGTCATCTGAGGTCATATCCAGGGGATAAGTTTACTTAGCAGCATTATTTTTTATTTTGCTAGGTGTTGCTAATTGTCCCAATGTGGCGTATGACGCCTTGGGTCCAAAAAATACCAATTGTTGTTCCAGTCTACACTGTTATGAATAGGGGGTGGGGGTTAAGGAAGGCAAAGGTTGAACAGGTGCTGCTATAAGCCTGCCAGGTTGTTAAGCTAAAAAGTGTGTATATTCAAATCAACTCTTTTACAGCACGAGCCAGAACAAGTCCGCAAGCTTTTCCTTGGTGGACTCAACTTGTTGAGACAACTAATAGGATCTTAGTAGTAACTTGGCAAATATGGGGAAATCACAGACACAGTGGTCATCAGGGACAAGGTGACAAAGATCAGGGGGGTTCGGGTTTGTCACATTCAAGACGTTAGCATCATAGATCAGGTTTTTCCAGGAAGGACGGGAGAAGTGCCACACAGACACCAAAGGTCTGGACACAACATCAAGGCAGATATATCGAGTGCAAAAGAGCAATCTCGAGAGAGGTGAGTGTAACTGATACGGTTTTTTGTGAATTTTGACGTATCCAGCAGCAGCTGTAAAACAGTGTAAGAGTGCTTCAAACTCGACATCTAATTGCTTGCCATTTTTGTCCAGTTCCAGCCTGCTGGACACCTGTCGTCCGTCTATGATTTAGTTTGAAGGTGCCTCTGTGAATAGCATGTATGGATCAATAGTGATCTCTTTAAGAGTCTTTGGCGCTATTCCCAAAACAATGACTTTGTGGCATTACGTAGAATTGTCCGCTATTTTGCCTCATCCATAAGTCGCTATAGAACAGATTTTGAGTTTCATTGGCATTTTCTAATAAATCATTATACCCACATTTATTCAGGCTTAATCTACAAAATCTCCTGGCACATAGCGCGATCAAACTTAGAAAGTTAAAACTAATCTTCATATACATGCAATTCTAGAAAGTTGGCCATTTTTTGTTGCACCAGATAGGTGTATCAAGTGTTATCTGGTACCATTTTCACAAATCAACTTTTTCCTACTCATTTCGCAGCAAAGTGATGACCAGTTAATCCATTCTCTGGCTTTGCTTGTATCAATCTTGCTTCGCTTGACTCATTGTTGATCTGCAGCAGTGTTTTAACGTGGTTGGTTGTGTCCACTGTTTTCAGTGTAGCAGGGTGTGCTCTGGCAGGGAAGTGTCACGGGTCTGTGCTTCTTGACCCATGAAGAATGGACGGCTCTGATTGTCTGTTGTAGTAGCTCAAAAGCACATTTCTCCACTTGATTTTGTGGACGAACAGTTTGATATAGAGGAATGCTTTTGAAATGCCTTGGGCACCAACCAAATGTGGTTGACCACCCTGTCCTGGCACAATATTAGTTCAAACACATTTTGCTTTGTAATCATCCAACTGCATTACAATGGTAAGAAATTTAGTTTTAACACCTAGATGTACTTTATTCTGGAAAATCCTTGCACACATTTCACTGCTCTTTTGACAGATTCATGTTTTTTTTTTCTATCTGTGAAACTTAATTAATCTAGATTGGATTGGGTTTTTTCCCCTCATGAACAGGACCTCTGAAAATGAAAACAAATGAAATTGCCAAACAAGAAGATCTTCTTAGGTGGTATTGGTGACGGAACGAGGAAGACGACTGAGGAATTACTTTTTAAAGTACGGCAAAGTGGAACAGGTTGTCATCCCACTGGACAAGGACAAGAAGCAGAGGAGAGGATTTGCATTTGTTGTATTCGATAACACAGACGATGTGGACAAAATTTGTGGTAAGACTGCGTTTTCCCAGCTCGGACTTGGCAACCAGGGCTGGGAAAAAATGTCAATTTCCTGGGAACACAAAATTTCCCTCCAAATAGTAAGATTTCCTGGTTCCCATTTCCCACATTTTTTCCAGGCTTGCTTGGCAACCACTAGCAGTCTGGCTGCACACAATTTATATTCAAGAGGGGCACTGTCAATAGGAAATGGTTTTATCGAGATAAATTCATGACTGTTAAAGGTGCAACGAGAGATTTCACATATCAGGTGTCCCTTAAAAATTCGAGGAAGTACTGATTTTTGCCCTGATGTAAAGCTTTCAATCAAAAATATCCCCATCTGAAAGGATTAAGCTGAGGTGTTTCTTTGATACAAAAATTGTGAAACTTCTAATTTCGTATAGGAGCAAATATGAAATTCAGCCTATGTTTTACATTGAAATAACAGCAAATCAAAATCACCTTTTCTATCTCTTTTAAGACATTTCTGTAGCCTAACACAAGGTAAGATATCTATTGAGTGTCTAATCTATATGTAATTACTATTATGACACAATATTTGGGCATTTCAAAATCTCTCGTTGCACCTTTGAGTGGTTTCCATTGTAGTGTGATTGTACATGACTTTAAATTCATTAAATTGTTTTGTTTACATGTAGGTTTCAAGACGCACATTATCTGTGGCAAGAAGGTAGAAGCCAAGAAGGCCGTCCCACAGAATCAGATGGACAGAGGAGGACGTGGAGGTCGTGATGGATGGGGCGGTGGTGGATTTGGAGGTGGTGGATTTGGCAGGGGACCAGGAGGAAGAGGAGGTACTACACTGAAACCTTGTTCAGGAAGTTGCTTTAAATTGGGACACTAGTCTCTTAATTGCTTTGAATCCATGTAAATCTAGACGGTTTTGAATGCTGACATGCGAAGAATTCTTAATAACTCGGGCACATTGTCTTTATGAGGGTGCAAGTTCCTGAAGTATTTGTACATATTATATTTTTCTGGCTAACCCCATCACTTTGCAGATTATGGAAACTGATACTTTCATGTAATAGATGTTGTGGGTGTTTTAACAAATTAGTGGTTTTGGAGAGAAAATTCCCTTGAGTTTTGGATATTCACATAATCAGTTTTCAAAATCTGAAGAAAATTAATGTAGGTGACAAGGTTAGCCAGGAAAATATCAATGTGTAAATATTTTAGCTATGCCAGAAGGACCACTTAGTTCAGTTGTCATGCTGGATGTTGCTATGTTGCTTATCAATCGAAAAGGTCAACTTGATATGCAAGGTGGCCCACATGTTATATTCTAAGGATATAGCGAGCACAAAGGCCAAGATCTGCAAAGTTCTAGTTTTAAACTTGTCTTTTGCATTTAATCACATCTGGGAGCTTAAAACCATGGGGAATTTGACAAACTATTTGTAATTATCATGGCCATGTATCGAATGATTCAATAACCTATAATTCACTGCTGTACATAAGCATTTGGCAGTAGGTCCAGCAGGGGTTATGTTGGCATACATAGAAATGTCAAGTAGGATTTACAATAAAATGTGCCTGCAACAAGTATTTGAAGCCCAGTTTTGTCACAAAGCTATTGCATGTTTTTGTATCAAGTTTTTGTATACGTTGTCTGTAAATTGGTCTGTGGTAGATAAAGCAAGACAGTAGCAGAGACTGGTGGTTAATTGATTAAATCTTAAAGAATTAACCTCATTGCTAATGTTTGTGTGCCTCATATTGCCCTTCTAGTGCAGCAATAGTTGCCCGAGAAAGGGGCTCCATTTTGAGTGCATCAAGTTAGGAATGAGTTTTAGGCAAAACCCTTGTTTTGGAAATGAGTTAAAATTGCTCGATACAATGTTTACCGGACCCTGCTTCCACAGCATACCTTTTGTGAATTATTTTGATGTTTATATCTGCTCTAGAAAGAATATTTAGCACAAGCATTACCATTTTGTAACCCCCTTTAGACACTTAAGTGATGGACTGTTTTTGACAAGTTATTTTGCATAATAATATTGGATGACGTTTTTCAGTTGATGCCAAAAAAGCCCTAACCAAGAAAATATTGGGTAAACTTGTCTTTGGAGTCCCCCACAATTTAAGTAGGTTAGGGTGTTATATCCACTATTTTCAGTATCCATGCACAAGCCCCAACTTTTGTACTCCGGTATTAATGTTTAACATGTAAATCTGTTGCTTTAAAATGAATGTTTCCTGAAATCCTTGTGCAAAGTGGCCCTTGAATCATGTATATGCTTTGTCTCATGAAAATGTTTCATTTGCAGGAAGCAATGATGATACAGCAGATAACATTCTAAACATGAGAAATGAGAAATTGATAAAATTCATGGTATATGAAATGCTGTATAATTTGCCGTCCGAAATGTTTGCATTGTTTGGTTAACGTTTGTCGTAGGGCTAGATATCCAAAGAATAGTGCATGGCAAGCTTAAAATGTTAACTGTAACCTTGAAGTAATTGACTACTCTGTCATGTGTTGCTTGTATGCATGGTTTGATCACAATTTAAAGGGTAGCTAGGCCTAGCTGTTTTTATTTGCAAGTTGACCTTAGTAACTAAAATAGGAGTTTCTGCAATTTTTGGCAGGTTACTTTGATGGCCCCTATGGCGATATGGGCGGATTTGGCCGAGGTCCAGGTAAAAAACACTTGCGATTTAGTTGCTGTGTTTTGGTAGTCTAAGTTTATTAATCTTAAATATGTTCTGAGGCCTAGATGACTTGTATTGTCCCATTTTCTGGTAAGTCCAGAGATAATTTTATTTCATTGCAGTAATGTAAATGAAAATGTAATTTTCAATAAGTTTTTTATACATTAGAAACAGAAGCTGTGTCTGCCAAGTTTCACATTTTGTAACTTTTGTTATTCTGGTATTGACCGCAACTTTAACACCTCCTATGTACACAAAGGCAGCATTTTATAATACCTGCCACATGTTTTGATCGAGATCTCGATCACTTGAGCACTGTAAGTGTTAAAACAGTGATTATCTATTAATTTGATGGTTAATTTTACCAAATGACAAATTTCTAGTAAGTTTTGGCACTTTCAACAATTTGCAATTGCTTAAACTGCAATTTCACTGTTTTTTTGTTCCAGGTGTTAAGGGTTAGAAATTTGTAGAAAGTTATTCTTGCAAATTTGTTCAGTAGAATTTTGGCAAAAATCAATTCTCGGATTCTCATTGGAATTCTGACGCTGGCATTTCCTTATTGTAAATTCATATTCATGATGGTACGAGTTGATAATATAGCAAAAAGGTGAGTGCAGTAAATTAAACCCAAGAAACCTGCCCAAATCAACAATGTTAAGGTGCCAAGTTTTTTTTTTTTTTTTTTTTTTTATTTCATTGCAGTAATGTAAATGAAAATGTAATTTTCAATAAGTTTTTTATACATTAGAAACAGAAGCTGTGTCTGCCAAGTTTCACATTTTGTAACTTTTGTTATTCTGGTATTGACCGCAACTTTAAAACAGTGATTATCTATTAATTTGATGGTTAATTTTACCAAATGACAAATTTCTAGTAAGTTTTGGCACTTTCAACAATTTGCAATTGCTTAAACTGCAATTTCACTGTTTTTTTGTTCCAGGTGTTAAGGGTTAGAAATTTGTAGAAAGTTATTCTTGCAAATTTGTTCAGTAGAATTTTGGCAAAAATCAATTCTCGGATTCTCATTGGAATTCTGACGCTGGCATTTCCTTATTGTAAATTCATATTCATGATGGTACGAGTTGATAATATAGCAAAAAGGTGAGTGCAGTAAATTAAACCCAAGAAACCTGTCCAAATCAACAATGTTAAGGTGCCAAGTAAAACCATGAAATTTTGGGATTTTTATGAAACTTTGATTATAATGCTGTAGCATGTGAAATTAAACAAATCTGATGCAATGCACCAAAATTTGTTGATATGTTAAGGAGTGACCCAAAAGCTATTTTCGTTTTCTTTGTGACACTCTTTGGCCATGTTAATTAAGCCTATGTGGCCAAAGGGAGGCTGGTTCACAAACTGGCCGAGATTGTGGTATCATCCAGAAATCAACCATCCCCATTGTTTAATTTTGCAGACCGTTTTGGTGGCGGTGGAGGCGGCGGTGGTCGCTTCGGTGGTGGTGGACGTTTTGGCGGCGGCGGTGGTGGTTATGGAAGTGGAGGATATGGCAGCGGTGGTGGCGGCGGCGGATATGGTGGCGGCGGCGGAGGATATGGAGGTGGTGGAGGATATAACCAGGTAATGCAATAAGTTGAAATTTGATGCATTCGTTAAAAAAAAAAAACTTGATCAGTAAGGGATCATGGGTACATATATAACTGAGGGAGCAATTGCTTCTGCTTCATATTCATTGCTCCAATTGGAACCAACCGAGGAGGATTTGGTGCGCAACGTTAAAGCTTAAAAATTATTGAGCTGTTTCTGTAGTAGGATGTAATTTCTTGCTTAAATCTTGTCATCTTCTAGGTCAACAAGGTTTTGCGGTAGTGAATTCAAGTTTATTGTTCGACGGAAAAATCAGTATAAACCCAGCAGTCTTTTTTCCCCAGTTGGTCTTTGGTAGGCCTTGTTGTGTTGATTTCTGGTAGGGCGAGTAACTGGTTGCTAAAACTTCTACTCGGGATGGCAGCCTGATTTGATATTTTATTCATGAGTGACAACCTGTTTATTTTCCTGCGGAGTTTCGAAGTATCCCAGCCCAAAGATGTCCTCATTTTAATTGAATTGCAATCAGGATGGATTGAGACGAGTACTGATGGCGATGCGCTTTGTTCACTATTTTCATGTTTCACCCCATTTTACTTGCAGGGTAGCAACTTTGGAGGTGGTGATGGCTATGGTAGTGGTGGTGGCTACGGAGGTGGCTACAACCAGAATAGTGGTGGCGGAGGTGGATATGGAGGTGGCAGCGGTGGATACGGTGGAGGTGGATATGGTGGAGGTGGCGGACAAGGTCATGGTGTGAGCACCAAATTCGAGTTACTTAGTGGAGAGTGCAATGTAATGGGTTATTCGTTGCTCCAGCAATCGGTCCAAACAAATTAAAAAGGCTTAAGCGAAGGGATTCCAAACCGTAATCTTGCCGGGAAAAGTGAAGTTGGGGATCATATTCCTGGGAGAAAATTCTTCAACTTCGAGGGAATTTTGATCGTCCCAAAAAAAAAGTTTTGAAAACCCTAATAGAAATTGTGTTCCTGGGAATTTGACATTTCTCCAGCCATACCTTTCATCATGAGCAGTGTCCTGTGCCCTGTGTTTTTTTTGGGGGGGGGGGGGACCGATTGCAGGGGAAGCAAATCCTATTACACGACACTTCCTACAGCGAACTTACATGTACATTTTCAATGGGTTGCTATCTAGACTACCCTGTAGAAAAGTCTAGATAAGCTTAAAGATCTGAATATGAGACACCTATCATATTTGTAATTCTCAATTATTGGCCCCCAACTGTGTGAGAGCTTAATTTTCTGTTCATGTCATTCAATTCAATGTTAACACTCGGATTTATTTTGAAATTTTTGCTCTGCTAAAAAGTAAGAGCAGGGTATGGAAAAGAGATATGGACTGCATGAGAGAATCATGAATGAGGAGGATGAATGGGATCAGCGGAGGGGTGGAGGTGAAGTGTGGAAGGGCCAGTGTGAGAGAGATCAGTCAGGAAGAAGTGGGGTATAAATTAAATGCAATTGGAAGAAATGAAAACAGGAAAGGAAAGGCTGTCCGGGACCCTCAGAAGTGAGTGTTGAGAGATGATTATTGCGAGTGGAGAGATAGGGATTGTGTGCTGATAGGGAATTGTGTCAGAGGGTGTTAAGATGGAGGAGGAATGCCAGGTGGAAGTGGCCTGTGAGTGTGTTAGTGCCAATTTTTAAGGGAAAAGGGGATGAATGAAGCTGTGGTGCGTATAGGGTTGTGAAGTGTGAGAGCATGCGATGAACTTGTTGGCACGAGCGGTACTAAGAGACAGATCAGGCGGTAGTGAAAGTGGATGAGATGCAAATTGGTTATGACAGGGAAGGGAACGATAGATGCAAGTGTTCATTTTGAGGAGGAGCAAGGGGATATCGCGCAAAAGGGAACGGACTGACGCTTGTATATTTGCTTTGGGCCGGGAGAGAAGGCCTTTGATAGAGTACCGAGGAAAGTGGTGGAGTGCGGCAAAATGAGGAGGAGGAATACCAGACGTGGTGGTTTAGAGCGGGGGGTTTGATGAGGCGGTATGAAGGAGCAAAAACAGGAGTTAGAGTAGCGGTCTGAGTTGTCTTGAGGAGTTGAGGTGAAGGTGGTTGTGTGCAATAGGCGGGATTCTGTGCTGTCCCGCCGTGGTGTTTGCAATTGTGGTTGAGGTTTATGGGTACGGAGGGAGAGTGCAAAAGAAGGGTTGATGAGTGAGATGCTGTTATGCTGAGATTTAGTTTAATGTGTGAGACAATGGAGGGTTTGAGGGAGAAGTGTTGGAAGTGGAAGAAGGCATTGAGAGTAAGGGCCTGAACGTAAAACTTGTGAAGAATAACAGTGATGGTGAGTGGGGAGGAGGGGGAGGTCTGTTAGTGAGCAGGTGACCCATGTGAAATATTGTGGGAAATAGAGTGAGGGCAAAGTCAGTTGGTGTGGAAATGTGGGAAATGGATTAGGGAGATGCCAAAGATGAAGAGAGTGACCCCAAGGTGGGGCAAGGGACTTAGGTGTGGAGAAGATGCAAGAAGGGAGAGTGGAGGGAGTGGGGCAACGGATGTGGTGGAAAAGTTTTGTGAAGAGGTGGAAACAGTGAAGGATCTGGAGTTCACATACCTAGGTGGACAGGATAGTGTGGGGGTGGATGTGAGGCGGCTGTTACAGCCAGCGCGTAGTAGGGTGGGTGGAAGTTATAGAAGTGGGAAGAGTTGCGGACTTGGGAGAAGATTTTCCTTTTGAAGATAAACGGATGGTGTATAGGAGTGTGTTGAGATCAGTGATGCTGTATGGGAGTGAGACATGGTGCTGAGTTGAAAATGAAGAAGATGGGGATTTTGAAGAAGGGCAGAGAGGAGCAATGGTGTTGAGGAGCATGTTGTGGTGTGAAAATGATGGATAGGAAGAAAGACTGAGGGATTGATGAAAGATGTTGGGGTTTGGAAGAGGGCCCGGCTGACCGACTGGCGAAGGGGCGAATGGTTTTTCTTTTTTTGTGTTTTTTTGTTGTTTTTTTGTAAGATGGTATGGGCATGTGCTGAGGAGGATGGAGGCGCTGTTTTATTAAAAAGGGCTTTTGGAGTTGAGGTGGGTTGGTTTGAGGAAGAGGGGCTGGCCACGCCGACCCGACCAAAGAGGGACATGGAGGAAGCAAGTGGGGAGGAGAGTGGAGAGTAGGAGGGGTGGGGTGAGGATGGGGGAATGCATTGAATCGGGCGAAGGGAAGGAGGGACGTAAGTAAGGGGATTGCTACGATGTGAGGTGAATCGGCCACCCCCGGTTGCGGGGGCAAAAACCGGATTTTAAAAACTTTTGGTTTTACTTCTACTACTACTGTTGGGTTTCATTTGAAAAACAGTTAGTATAGGCTAGTTAATGTAGAGGTTAGGCTATGTGGAAGGCAAAAAATTGGGCCAACCCTTCGCATGCAATCTCAATTTTTATAGGACAACTTACGGTTGTTGGATTCCTCAAATATCCAAGACCTCTTCGAAGTCGTTCTCCATACAATAAACAAAAAAAAAATAGGGGCAATTTACTTTAAATTGCCACTCCTGTCAGGCTCTTTGAATAAGAAAAAAACTGCCAATGATCCATTCAGGGTACGGGTGTGGCGGTGGAAAACAACTTCAACCGTGCACAACTTTGCTCTAAAATATGGCGTATGGTCTAGGGGGTAGAGGTTTTGGCGGGGGGGTTTAGCTTAGCGGTATGTAGCAGCAACTCCCAATTTTGCCCCCCATGAAGGGTAGTGGCAATTATGGTGGAGGAAGAGGACAGGGACCATACCAGTGTAAGTTGGTTTGCTATGAGCAAAATAAACTTAGTGTAGGCATTTGGAGACTCTGTACTTGTTTTTTGTAGGTTTTTAGCGCTAACTTGGTGAAAGAAAGACTTCCCTTCCCCTCCATGTAGCGGAGGCTTTTAAGTGTGTTGGGTCTCCATGGTATGCAGGGTATTCAGGGCTGGGAAAATGCTTATTTCCCGGGAAGCGAACGCATTCCACAAATGTTTTTTTCCTTAATCAGGTTGGCAAATTTGTGGGAAGGTGCGCGAATCGTTTAAGATTCTTGGCAAGTCAAGATTTACAAGAGCCCAAAGATTCCCCCCTATTTGTGTATTAAACTTAAAAAGCTTTAGAATAGATTATCACATTCTTGCCGAACGAACCCTGAAGGAAATTCCTAGCAGGACAAGAAAAAAATGCATATTTCCCGGGATGATGGTCACATTTCCCATGAAGGAGCTTCCTAGATTCCCAACTTTTTCCAACCGTGATTCCTAGATTCCCACCATGGGAGTATGTGATGCAGCTAAACAGGCACACTGAATAGATGTTTTGAGGGCTATTCCCTCCCAATATAGCTGCTGTTTAGCATTGTTTTGATACGCTATTGCTCTGGGTGTTTATAAACATGCACAATGACCAGTTATAAGTGATAAGCCTGATTCGTGTTTAGTGTGAACAGCATTTTCTTCCATTGGGCAACAAACTTTAGAATTGCTATAAGATATTGTAAAATTGTTTCCCGAAATTTCTGGAATGTGGGTTGGGATTTGTACAGGAAAATTTTTTGGTAGAATTTGTCACTTGAGCTCTTAAAACAGGATTTAGTTTTGTTAGGTAAGTAATAATCTGTGAATATCAAGTTATAGGTCCATTTGAATGCGATGTTAATGACTTTTAACTGTTAGCCGTTGCATTGGGCCATAACCTGGCTTAATTTGAGCAAGTTCTGTGAGGGACAAGTACCGTTTGGTCTTGCCTGATCAAATTATCCAGCCCAGATGTCACTTGTTATTGACCACTGTTCAATCAAGTCGGTGTCTGTGTGATAAAGAAATGCTGGTGTGCATTGATTAATTCTTGATTAGAATTTTTCATCCAAATCATCCCTGGGTTGAAGATAGGAAATTCACTCTAAACTCTTAAATTGATTTTTTTATAGCATCATTTGGTGGCAGTGGTGGTTATGGTGGTGGCGGAGGAGGCGGTGGTATGGGAAGGAGATTTTAAATCAGCACCAAAAATACAAAGTTCATTAAGGTAAGGGTCTTCAGGTGAAAACAGCATAAATGCATATCTTTAAACTTCAGTTCTGAAGTTGTTGCCCAGTGGTATCAGAAAGGTAATTTTGGGAGTTTAAAAAGATAAAGGAGTTTGGTGTGGGCTAGAAAGAATCATTAGTACCAATTGTATTTGATTAATAGGTTAAGTAACTTGAATCTAGTGGAGATTGTCACCATGATTGTTAGTATTAACCATGTGAAATTTGCTATCCGATTCATCACAGGAAATGATAGTGCGAGGGTTTAGCCAGCAGTGAATACAAGCGAAAGCTAGAAAGATACTCAGGCTTATATGGGAATATAGCAGGATACAGACCAGCGAGAACAGTTTCAGGCCCCTACCCAGGTTTTAACCAAGCATCAGGACTAGCACTAGCCTTCAGTGGAGAAATAAAATATGTATATAGTTAGGAATGTGACAGATACTGTCATTCCAATGCCGACTGTAGGAGAAAGCAACAGAAACAGGTCCCTGTTGGCCAAGATGATCTACCATGCATAATTCAGTCGCCAGGGCAGCTTATTTTTTTTCAATGAGATAGAATTGCTGGATAGATTTCATCAAGTGGTAGACTAGTGGGATGTGACATTCTTGGCATCAAATTCCAAGCTTGATAGATTCCTTTGAAGAAAGGTTTAGCTAGCAGTAGTTTCCTATGAGGAAAGGTTAGCTAGCAGGAGAACTGAAAAAGAAGACATTTAATGTTTTTTTTTAATAATGAACTGCTATGAAACAAACATTGAAGACTGTCTAAGATTGAAAATCAAGGACACTTGATGTTAATGCAAGAGGATTTATGAAGCTCAAGATTTTACAAGATGTGTAGTATGTCAAATGGAGCTTTTAGGTTGGTAAACAATTTGAAATTAACTTGGCTAACTGCATTGTCTTTGGTAAAATTTAAAAATTGATGTTTAGAATGATTTTCTTGTTATTGGGTATTTTTATGAAGATGATACTAAAATTAATCCCGAGATTAAGATTTTAATGAAATTGGTCAACCCTGACATTTCATTTCCTTATCAATTTTAATCACTATTTTTTTGTCCATCTCATCATGTGTTCAATCAACATTGTGTTGTGGCCGCAAAGATAACTAGTGAAATTAACTTGCCTTTTTGAAGTCTTTTTAAGGTAGAGTATCTAGGCAGTCAGTTGTACTAAGTACCCAGTCTCATACAGTTGTCTTTTGTGTAGGTTTAGAATTTAGTATTTAAGTATTTTCGATGGAGTATCTTCAATATTTTTGAACCCAAAGTGGCCAATAAACAGGGCTTAGCCTAGCCAGACTCTTTCACAGACTTAGGCAGTTTGCTTTTGTATATAGTTTTATTGTGTCAATTACCCAGTGTTAGCCTAGTCTAGGAAATTAAGTCAGAAAAAATGAATTCTAGGAACATGACTTTTTATATATTGGGGATGCCTATCCCGTAAAATGAAGGAACTATCTATATTTTGAAGATCAGAGCAAACAATCATGAAGGTTTTAAATGCTATGCTTTTTATTCTTGTGCTGTTTGGTGTAATAAATGTGTTGATATATGTACAAAACAAGATTTTGTGAGTTTTCATAACTAGTGAAAAAAATTCCATAAAGACCACCTAAAAAACCCAAGTGATGATGAACAAGTAAAAGGATTCAGTTTTGCCTATGTAGCTTTACCATATAGTTACTGATATTCAACAATGTTTTGCTTCAACATTCACCAAAGTGAAGGTGAAATTTGAAGCCGCATAGTTGCCTTGAAATGTAGAAATTCGGTTTGAAGAGATTTTGACATGATTTTGGAGGTATTGTTTATAGGGAAGCAGTGGTGCACAAATAATTCTCAGGAAATACTGAAAACAAATGCGTAGAACAAATTACCTGGTGATGGAAAATGGAATTGTCTGATGGGATGCTTGAACAGTTCAGGGCAGCTCAGGGGATTGTAAATACCCATTGGCTTTTAATGCTTTAGTTAGAATTGGCAAGAATTATTCAGATTAAAGTAATACTTAGTGTATGGGAAAGTGTATATGGGAAAATGTATACTGCAAAATTGGTTTCAGAGTCCCAGTAATTGCTTAGTTATCATTAAAGTGAACAGGCATTTGTTGTAGCTGAGTCATTGCTTTCTCAGATGCTATTATTGATGGCCAGCATGGCAGAAAATTGGTTTGATCCAGCCTCTTGGCAAATGACGGTAAAAGATAATTGATCAAGTATTGATGTCCCTTACAAGAAATTAAATGGTCAAAGGTAGCAATTGTCAAATGAAATTTAAAGGCACTATAAGTGATCCAGGCAATTTTAAATTTGCAGCTGCAGCTTAAGAGTGTGCGACCAGATAAAAACCTTGCCCCCCCCCCCCCCCCACGACATCAAAATATATTTGGTATTGGAAGAAAGTTCATGTGATACGGTCAAGAGTCTTTTGTTGGCAGTATTCATTTTGAGTTATTTCGAGCCACTTACATTCAGAATGCTACATTTAAATTAAATGTACATCTGGTTCCATAGAACTTGCCTGCCCTTCCAAAGCAATACAAAGTATGTACTAATTTGGTCTATAACTGAAAAGCAATATTAGTGACATCTTTCATTTTCTTTGATCAGGGTTAGACATTTTTCTCATTGCCCCAGCGAAATTTGAGGCCCAGGAAATTTTATGTGAATAAAAAGGTCCATGTCTGGTCGACCACGCTAGCTGTCTTATAGGCCAATTTGGTGTACATTTATGGCGATTTGCTTGTGAGGGAGAAAACGTAATGAAGATAGACTATGATTGTGTCGCTTACTTTAAAGGCAAAGGATGTTTTCTTGAAAAACTGACAAAATACATCAGTGCTGACAAAAGAACTACATTTCATAAGTGTCCATATAGGGATAGAAACCCTTTGCATTGAATAAAATATCCCGTTTTATCCGTATAAGTTGCTTTAGGTCGCGACTTGCATGGTATATTAGGATACCCAGATATTACCAAAAATACAAGTGATTTTGGATTTTCAGATTTAGCAAATCGAGGATAGTGCCTTTTAAAATAGAAATTACCTCAAAAGCAAATCGCTTAGGAAATTTGAAACCAACTGCAAGGAATGCAGGTTTTTCAAGTGAGTGATCAAATGCATAAGTGTCTGATAATTCCATAATTTAGAGGTATGCATCAATTTTGATTTTGACTCTGAAATCATTCAATGTTATTGGTATAGTAGTAAAACAAAGTCCACTCTAGCAGGCTGGCAGTTTGATATTGCTGTTGAAACGACCAAAATATTCAACATTGAACAAGTAATACTATCATAGGCATAGTATAGTGATGGGCAGTAAAACAAGGATAGAACAGAAATATTCCCCACAGGAGTAGTCAGAGCCCATGAGTTGCTAGAACAGAGCATTATAATGCAATAGAAGACACAGCATAGGATTACACTACGAATACAGCATAGTGTTTCTAGGCCACTGCTGAATAAGGCGACCTCTGGAAGATGACCATTAGACGAAATGAAGTTCAATCCGGCCCTCCTTAGGCTAGCATTAATATGCAGGGAGGCTAGCTTTACAGTATTTATGAAGGGATGTAGACAAGTGGGTAGAAGACATCTAGCAGTTTTTTAATGAAGGTCCTTCCAGGACATCCCGATAGAACCGGTAGTAGTTAGTAAATGTTTTCAAAATGGTGAATATTTGTCTAATCATGCATGTTAGATTGAATCAGGTTTGCCATATTGTAGAATTCAACCCATTTAATTAATTCACATCCTTCAATGATGCATTTTTCTGGCATAAAGTGAATGTACTAAAAACTTCGTTTGGGTTTAGGATCTTGGGGGACCCCATTAGTATAGCCAAATGATTACTGGACTGTGGCATTTAGATTATGGACACTGGTTTAGTAATTTGATTTTCTAGAAAACTAGTTCTCTGCACCCATGCCAATGTTTTACAGGAGAAAACGACTGTGCACATTTTCAGTTGGTGTTTTCAGAGTCTGTGATGAGAGAAGGTAAAGGTAGAGTTTAGAGTATGTTTTGGAGAGAAGGAGCTTAGTGTTTTGATGCACTTGCAAGAGCAAGACATGAAAATGTGGGGAGATTGTAAACTTAGCTTTTTGCATGCTTTCAATGTTTGTCAGTACATTTGTACATAACATGCGCCAAACCTGCATGCACACTGTTTTAATGTATCATTTGGCCGATTAGGATGCCAAGTTAAACACCAATCATGTTCTGGAGATGCCTGTACCTTAGGCCGGTCACCCGAATTAACGACATGCCAATTTATTGAAGTAAACTGCAATATTTGGTACGTGTGACCGCAAATTTTTCCGTCGCGTATGGCAATCGTGGTCGTAACGTTAAACGATGAATTTTCAATCGTGTTGTCACATTTATTGTGACACGATTGTACTAAAAAAACATTTGTGACCCCAATGTCGTCGTCGTTGTATACGAAAAAACCACCGACTCCGTGACGGCGACCTTCCCTTCGCCCAGCTCCGCCTTTCCTGGAATTGCTCCTTGACCATAGCAACTCATACCCTTGCGAGTCAACTTGAACGGCTGATCGTCACATTTTGAATTGAATCATATAAATTCCTTTACGTCTTCTCTCTGATTGAATCAAGTTCCGCGAATGTTTCACTTATTGCATTTACCGAACAAATAGTTCACTACAATCAATTCAAGTTGTAAATTTGAGTAAACTTTGCTCATCTCTGTTATAGGCATAAAGAAAACGTATCTGTAGGCATTTGTTTATGTTTCCCAGTATTTTTTCCAATAGTCCTTGTTACGTCTCGTCTCATGATTTAATAATTTGAATTTTGATCACGATCTTAAAGCCACATATCCCTGATTTATCCGCTGGGTCAAAATACCGAAAATTGCAGCAATAGCTTAAAAAGTGACGGGATAAGTCTGTAGAAATCTCGTAAGTTACTTCACCCGAAAAATTGACAGAAAAGGAAGAAACCGGCAGTGTTTCAAAGAATACGACTCTCCATTCAATAACGTGTTGTAGTAAGTGATCCGGTTGACGACCTAATGACTAAAATGTCCGCTTTTGTCCTTATATTAGGATGCTTCTGGTCTTATCATTATAGGGTATGTTAGGACCCTATACTAATCTTGTTCTACAGGGAAAAATCTGATTTTTGATGATTTTTTCGATTTTCTGATTTTAGCATCGCTGATAGGCCTTAAATTGCGCGAACTAGCCTGATTTTTGACAGCCCCCCCAAAAAGCTTTAGAAAATCCCACAGTTAAGTAACTTAGTACCCTCTCAGCTGTTGTCATGATTTAACACGGTGAAAGAACGATTTCGCAGTTTTTAATCAGATGGTAATTATATTAAGAAATTGAACCTGGAAGTATGTATAAGAGCGTGTGCTTTCCTTTTACACTCTCGTTGATGTTTTTGCCATGGAATTGCCGCCAAACAAACGACCCGTCATAACCTCCATCGTTGCCGTCGCAACATAAAAAAACTGAGTGAACACCCAGTTACGGGCAACCTCGTAATTAATAATGCGTGCGTATGACACAAATTTAATGTGACACGATTACAATCATGATACTGTGACCGCAGTCCGTCGTTTACTTATGACAATCCTGTCACCATCGAGTTATTAATGACAATTTCCTTTGTACCCCGGCCATAATCCTTTGTAATGGGAACTAGCAAAAGTAGAGTGGCAGGATTCCCGTTCTAAAAGGTCAATATAGATGCCTAACTGGCAATTCCAATTTTCATTTTCAAAAATGGGCAACATAGCAGCTTGTCGGTTCAAATCAGCCTGGTTATTTTAGCCATAGGTTGAAGTGGAACATTACCAGCTTTGCGTGAAATGACATTCTCAGGTAGGTTGAGTGCTTCCCACTAAGCAATAGCCATGGAATGTAAACGATGTAACGTATATGAGGCAATGGAATTCCATATATGATTATGCCCCAACTTGCCTCACAATTTTTTACCTATGTGCACTTGAACATATAACAAGACTAATCGCTCTTTCCGAAAGGTTAAGCAACTTTTCCGTGCTGTTTAAAATTTTTTTTGTGCAATTGTGTTCAATTTGAATACTCAAATTTGCAGCTTGTACAGTCTTTCTTTCTCTGTAAAAGGGGAACTTGCCACTCAAATCAAAAGCTTTCATTTGTCACCTTAATTGCATAGAATGCCAGATATTTGGTCAAAACGGACATTTTTGTGTGACACCATTTCTTGGTCTAACAATTTTCAGGGATTCTCTGCAAAGTTTCACTTGTATATTTCTACAAGCTTCTCAGTCACTGCGTTCTAATTTACATGCATACTAATAGTACTACTCAGGAGAGCTTCTTTAGTTCCCATTATAATATTTGCCCATGGTCCAAAGAGTGCAAATTTTTCAAAAATATCCCCTCCAGGACCCAGTAAGTTTTGGGTAGGGTTTGTGCAGAGGTCATCAATTGAGGGAAAGATTAGGGCTATTGGCTGCCATTAGATTTTAACACATATCCCCTGCTAATAGCAGTTGTTTAGTGGGCATTGAGCAAATTTGCAAAAATGTTTTCTGTGATATCACGACTTGGCATAGTGTCCATTTTCTCAATGCAACATACTCTACAAACTATCATACAGTGTAAAATAAAATTCAGGTTGTTCCAATCGTCCCAGAGGCAATTTGTTTTCGTGATCATTGTAAGAAAAATATAGCTTATGGTGGACTTGGATAGTAGTTGGACAGGCATTGCGTTTCTTGCTGCACCATTAATTTGTCACTGCATTATAATTATTCACGAACCAATCTTCATTTAAGTATGTCGCATAGTGGCTTAGAGCAATAAATGTAATGAAAAATCATTTTTGTCACAACAAAATGCAAGTCCTGTTCAAACAGCCGATCAGGGTTTTAGCTTGTCGGGGATAAAAATCAGTGTAAAAATGGCAAGCCATTATCATTTTGAATGCACATTTGCAAACCGTACATCGTACTCCTATTTTCATTACAGATAATGACATCTGTACTTTCACATGATTTCCCTGTATCGGAAATATTGAATTTAAGATATAGTCATTTTCCCAAAAAATCCCTGTCTCAAGTTAGGAACATAAACCTGCAGGCAGGGAAATAAAAAAATACAATCAGCTTTCATATCTGCAATGATGTAGGGTTTGCAAATGTATATTAAAATGTTAAAAATATGAACCCTTAAACCCATCCGAGCTAAAACCATAATCAAGCAAATGTTGAAGACTCATGGTTTTTCATTTATTATAACCTATTGAACAAAGATTTTCATTAACTATTTAATCCCTCTAGAGCCATCTATGTACCCACCTTTATTTACTTTTTGGCGTAGCACAAGTCCTGATTTTGCTACATGCATGTTGAGACCAATATTATTTCACGCAGTTCCAAGGTCTTGCAAGTTTTTGTTATACCCATATACATTTTGTTTGGTCTCCAGTGAAACAGTTCCCCCATTCCTGTTTAAAATGAGGTTGGGTTTGGGGTGGTTTAGAACATTGCTTCCTACTCGGGAATCACTGCCACTGAACCATTTTCTAATTTGCTTAAAGCCACTATCAGTGATTTGAAAAATATTTGCAATTTGCAGGAATAGCTTCAAAGGAAAGGAATAAATCTGTTAGAATTTTCAGAAGTACCTTTTCCAGCTGTAAATTGACAGAAATGAAGAATAAACGGCAGTGTTCCACGATACGATTATCCATTCGTACGTGTTGTATAAGTGTCCGTTCGGACAGTAATGACTCCATCTCCGATTCTGTCCTCTTTAGGTTGCTTTCAGACTTAATATTTGCATGTTATGTTAGGATACCTTTACTTTTACATACTGCAAAATCTGATTTTTGATTTTTTTTTTTCGATTTGGCTGATTTGAGCAAAATCACTGATAATGTCGTTAAGATATTCTGGTTAAATTGATTTGGGTATTTGGGTAACAGTTTTCAAAATTGCTGTATTTAGGTCCTCTTTCTAGAAAGGCCCCTATTGAATACAAAGACCAGCACTTATGGACGCAAAATCAACCACTGTAAAATGTCGTGCTTCGACATTTCAATGCAACGGTCGTTCATATAATCTTTTGCTTCATTCCCATTTGGTTGGGGGGGGTTTCTGCATGTCATGAATTAGGTGCGAGTGATACATAGTAAACTTCTTCACAAATTGCTCTATTCAATATAAACACTAATTTTTTTGGCTTTATTTTCCTTGAGCTCACATGATGAACCATTTGCATACTTCAGCCAGTGTTTAAAACTAAAATGGGACGTGCATTTAAGATGACCTTTATAATAACTGGGCTGTGCAAGTAATATAGCATTATCAAGTTATCAGTGAACGGAGGACATGTTTTGATTTTGCAGTTTTGTATTCAGAGGTCCCTTAACACATACAGATTCCTTTTAGACCATTTTGGCCCAGTTGCCTATTCTCTCTGCCATGCCAACTTCATTCCTACCTGCACCGACCCCTACCACAATCATGTATATAGGACCAGTTAACATCCACGTCACTTTCTTTTGTTGACTGCCAATCCATGCCTGCCAATCGTTATGGCCCATATTATTTCAAACCTAACAGATACAATTGCCGCATGTGTAACAGTCGGCCGACCTAGTTCAAGATACCAGGCCCTAACAACATGTTTACAAAACATTGCTGTTAACTGCTATAGGCTTGTATGGTATGTTTCTACCGATGTGCTAGTAAATATGAACTTGCAAAACTGGACGTAGAACTTGGGAGAGTACAGCCCAATATTGCAAATAGGTGGCCAATTCATACCCAATTATTCTGCACACTTGATTCAATAAGCCTTGAGTGCTAAACATCTATTTTTGAGACGGACCTCAACGGTAAATGAATTTGCAACTGATTGTGCAGCATGGTCTTCACGGCTAACCTGTAGCGATCTAGCCGATGGGAAATGTGGATGTCATTGACTACACTTTGTTACAAACAGCTGTTCATTCATTCAATTTAGTCAAAGTAACTACTACTAATATTCACACACAACTAATTCCTAAAAACCCTTGTGCTAATTCATAGACTTAACGCAAATTTTGTATATTTTTCCACTTGATTCAATCCCTCCTGGGCAATTTCCCCAATTTAATTAATCCATAAGATTTGTCCCCAATGAAAAGATATAATGGAATTGACTAAATGGGATTGGCCGTGGTGAAGTTTCATCCTAAAATGTCTTGATTGGACAAATAATTTTTATCCATCAATGTTGAATAGAGAATTGGCCATTTGTACAACAGGAAATCAATTTTTAATTCAGACCAACCCAAAAGCAAGTCGATAAATTACAAAGGATTTTTTATGCTGAAAATTACCTATAATATGAGGCAGGTACAGTGGCGTTCCCAGAGGTGGCAGCTGCCCCTCGTGTGAATTCTTGCTCTCTCCTGCCCCTCTGAAAAATTAGTGAATTTCTGGAAACACGCCAATTTACAGTGAAAACAACATAAGCCGAACTAACAAATTTTAATACTTCCCCCTGGAAATATGTGTGCCCTCCTGAAAAAAAAAAGCTGGTTATGCCACTGGGCAGGCAACGTTTTTCTTTAACAATCTCAGCTTGCAACCAAGATAAAGCGGTGCAATCTAATCATGATTTCAAGTGGATTGACATTGTTTTCTTAAGGATCTGGATGCAACAAAAGCGAATTCCTCATTGTACAATGTATTTAAAAATGAGTTTTTCCTATCCAAGACATTTTCAGTTTACAGTGAAACATGATTGGATAGTGGAGAATGCAGTCATGCCTTTAGTCTATGTAAAAATGACTTCAGGGATTATGATCTAAAGGGTCCGTTTTGTACCCATGAACAACCTTTGTATGTTAACATTTTGAGAAATATACATACTTTGAGTTGACATGTAGTAAAAAGTTGCTAACACTTTACGTTTTGATAATTAACACCACCAGGCTTCCAAATCTGAGAAGAATCGGCAGTTGACCTATCCAAACCATAATGCTGGTGAAAGTAAGTGCTTTAATGTTTGTGTAGAATCCAACCCAGGCCTTGGTTTTGATTTGTTATTAGGAAATTTGTAATGCAATCAAGCAAAGCAAGTGATTTTGATGAGCAAAATTGTTGCCATATTCTGGGCTTAAATTAACCAAAACCCTTATCTAAATTGGGATTAATTGCTAACAGACCTATCATTTTTTGGCTGTTTGGAACAAGGAAATGCAAAAGGTAAACATTTGGCCATATCTCAATATTAAAGCAATAATGGCGCAGTTACGTTGGCGATTGTCTAGGAAACTATACCTGCGAACGAGAATGGTAAAAAATGCGTATTTATCATAAATTAAGCGATTTTGAATTTAGATCCCAGATTGGACTTAACGGCAGAGCTGGAAATGCTACGTTTATGTCCGTCCATGATGAAATAGTGCCACCTCGAGAAAATAACCTCTAACTTGATTTGCCTGAACCAATAAAACAACTAATGGATGAGCGTAGACGCGTACATGGCGCTATTTCCCGGCTATTTCACATTGGAAGGCCGTTTCCAGCAGCCGTTGAATTATCGGGGATCCCGATAATAATTTGCATTACAAAATTCCTTTGTTTGTGAGACAGACATTTTCGAGCTTAAAGGAGAACCCGTACAACGAATAATATTAAACAATATACACTATAAAAAAATTATTGACCACATATCGAGTGGTTTCATAGAAAAACGGAATTATATAACCCTAACAATGAATTAAAACCATCTAGTCTGACCATGTGCTATTTAAAAATCGCGCTAGTGTATAACGTGTTATGCGATACGACCGGCACGTTTAGGTCATACATGCCATATGAAATACACATTATGAAAGCATCACGTGTGAAGATGTAGTACGCACTAATACTGTGGTCTCGTCCGTATCGCATAACACAAATATATATCCCATATACAGTAGCGCGAATTTCAAATAGCGCATGGTCAGACAAAATGCTTTTAATTCGTTTTATGGTTATTATAATTCGGTTTTCCCATGAAACCAATCCATATGTGTTCGATAATTGTGGGCCGCCAGCTATAGCTGGCAGGACCACTTAGCAATCCGTTGTGCGTGTGTGTGTGTGGATGTGTGTATGTGTGTGTCACAAATTGTTAAGTTCTTTTTAAATAGACCTCAATTGAAAAGTTTAACTTCAACTGGAACCAAACTTCTGTCATAGGTGCACAATGGGATCCCTCATATGTTGATGAGATCAAAGGTCACGTGCCAGGGTCAAAGGTCATGGAGCGGCCCACAGCTTATATTCCTTGAATATAGCGAGCGCGAAAGCCGAGAACCGCGAAATTCTAGTGGTTATTATAATTCGGTTTTCCCATGAAACCAATCCATATGTGTTCGATAATTGTTTTAATAGCGTATATTGTGCAAGTTATTCTTAATGCAGGTTCTCCTTTAACCATTTACAGGTATGGTTTTACTAGCCAGTTAACCAATGCAACAGTGTAAAAATATCAAATTTTTTGAAAAATTGGGGGTGCTTTTTAAAAAAAATGTGCTGATATTGCTTTAACAAACATCATTCATTGTTCACCTTGCTGTAAATGTACCCTTTTCCACATCTAATTTGGGACTAAATTAGCTCTGGATAATCTGAAGAACCATTGACTGTCAGTGAACACATCATACAATAGTTCCAGGTTTACGCTTGGTCAATGCACCTTTTAACGAGTCGAGTTTCTATTGTGACCATTTGGATTGTGGTTTGTAACCCAGTTAGCGTGAGCCAGTTGACTTGGCGCCCTGACTGGGCAACGATCCTTTCAAGCAGGGTTCGGCAGCCTTTCCGGTTTCATTTCTCCCATTGCTTTCACTTCTTTCCTGACTGGCCCTTTAAAATTACAACATCAGCTTCCACCTTTTGATCCCACTCATTTTCCTCATTCATGATTCTCTCGGTATGCTCTTTCCTAACTCTACCCCCTCTCTCTCTCCCTGAAATTCAACTTTCCATATCTCACTGTTGCATCCTTGACCCCTTCATTCCACCACCCTATTTCTCCCATCTCCTTTATCCCCACAAACTTTATCATATGCCTGTAACACCCCTTTAAAGCACCCCACAAATCTGATGCATCAGTCCCCGCAAGCTCTCATCTCATCTCAATTCTTTCAGCATCCATACTTTCCTCCTAGCTAGCACTTTCATCCTCACCACCTTTTTCACCTTAATTCTCTTATTCACAACCAAGCTGTGCTGTAACTCCCCTGGAATTGCCTTGACAACCTTCAGAAATTCTCTTCTCCTTGCCCACTAACAATCTCACATACCTCTGAGCTATATGTTACTTTCCTTTCGTCTTTTTCTAAGTGCATTAGCTTCACAACTCCTTTTCATTACAAAATGGCTGTAGCTGTGAAAAGCAGATGTCTGTTTTTCAGATTACAAAGGCTGTTGTGGTTAAACAGCTGATTTGGTTTCATCCTCTTATTTTCAAACAAGTTCTAACCCAGAGTTCTGACCCAACCTTGACCCTAAATTCTAGCTCTAAAATTAAAGGACCTCTGAGGTTACATTTTTACATCTCTCATTGTAGATGTAGATTCCTAATCTAATAAATGAAAACACAATTTTACACTGGGCAAAACACTTGCGTTATGATCTTCCCAATTAATGGTAGATTTTTATAATTTCTCAACTATACACAGGTGGTTCAATTTAAACCTAAGTCTTCGTGGACGTCTTCCAGTGAAAGATGAAACCTGAGATGAAATGCATCGAGGGTAAGTTAAATACTTTGAAGTCTTGTCATTGACTTGCTTGATTTTTATGGGCAAAGAGGTGTGAGCAAGTCCGGGACCAAGTCCAATCATGATTTAGTAGTCGAGCTTTTAGTCTTGACAACTATGATCGCATTAACATTAAATGAGCTTTACACACTTGACTTGCAACATTTTATTTAAAGATTTCATCAAAACTGTAGTTCCTATGAAGGGGTGCTTATAAAGTGCTAACCCTCATAAAGCACATGTAACTGGTTGTGAATTGAATGTTTTTTGACAGATGAGAATTCTGATGAGTGTAGTTATAGCATAAAGTACACGAATTAACTGATTGTCATGTTGGGATTGCCAATTTTTAAATGCAAACCAGTCTCTTGTAAATTTGAGGGTTAACCCTTCATTGCTATTTGGGATCTACTTAGTCATTACTTATATTCAGATTTAGCATATTACGATTAGTCCCTTTAAACCAATAACGGCACATTTGTTAGAATAGTGCCACCCAATTTTCAATATTTGAGATTTTTGCAGTTGTGTTACTAATCATCTAAACTATACCTGCGAATGGTGATGCTCAAAGTGCGTATGTCATCACGATTTTGTTACCAATGCAACTGTGCAAAAATCTAATTTTGGAAAATTGGGGGTGCTCTTCCAAAAAAATGTGCTGTTATTTAAGTAATGAAAAAGATTTTAATGAAGTTGGCCAAGAAACATTGACAATAGAATGTACTACTTTCAACCAGTAAGAAAAGCTTAAAAGAAATTTTCTCGGAAAGGTTAATTTTGGTGATTCAGTAAATTAAATTTTACTCTTTCTGGTTATCACAAAATGTATATAAATGCAAGTGATAATGAAATACAATTTTGTTCTTTTTCAGTCCTGCATGAAGTGAATGTTTCTAGACACTAATTGGCTCAATACCAGGGAAGGCATTGAAGAGGCTTTGTCCAGTAAAGCAACCTGCAATTTGTTTTGGAAGTTAGCATCGGGTGTCCCAAGCTAATATAAAATTTGTTCAGCAATTCACAAGCTGCATCAAAGACCTTTAGAAATTGGAACTATTGTGGTTATAAATGAGCTTGAATCAGTGGCTGAACCAAGAGACATGTCAGACACGGCTATTTAACCCCATGCAAATCGTCTCCAAAGAAAGACTTGTAAAACTAGATTTTGTAAGTAAAATCATTTGGCCTCTATGAATTTTCATCAATGTACCGAAGAAGTAAGAAAAAGTTCTGCCGCTGCCACTTTTAGCAAAAATGGATGGATTCCACTTTGTGATCCATGCAGGTCACTTAAGGTGGGTTCGTACTTCATAGGAGGCTACGTCTGCCGATGCCAGCCTTTCGAACATGCTTTTTTACGCAATGCGTATGTTCATGCATCCCACTGGCGGATCTACATAGGGGCGTGCTCGGCGCGTTGGAGAGTGAACAAAAATTATAACCCCCCCAAAAAAAGACTAAGAAGAAAACGGGTCCGGTGTTAAAACTGCCTATCCTAAAAATTAAAATTATTCATTATTAAGTTAAGCGTGTGCGTGATTTTTGTAAGAGGAAATAGGTACAAATTGTAATCTGCCAATTCATCGATAATATAGGAAAGAAAATCGACCATGATTCTGCCGAGTTTTTATACCATCTGGATTTTTTGCTTAAATTAAACGATTTCCTGAGCTTTTATTGTACTTTGACCGCTTTTGACGAAGACAACATATTCTGTGTGTTTTTATCAATTAAAAATTCATCACCAATTTTCATCGGGAAGGCACCCCCCGCCACAGCGCAGGAGGGGACACCCCTCTCGCACACACCACCCGGCACTGCAGTGCCATTGTAGCTGTGTAATTGGCAGCCAATTCCACGCCCCCTCGTTCCAAAAATCCTGGATCCGCCACTGCATCCGACTCGTAAAGAATGTTCGAAAGCCTAGCGTCAGCAGATGTCTGCCGATGAAATATGAACCTACCATTATGCATCAGTTTATGGACTGAATACAAATTGGCCAATGCTGTCACATTTGAATCTGCATGTTCAGTAGGTATGCACTAGTACAAAAACTAAATTTTGATGATGCAAAATCTCAACTTGTTTGAGGCAAGTTGGGAACAAGGCTACCACATCATCACTGGGTAGGAAAACCCTATGTACATTGACCTTTGAAATCCAGTGATCCTTGTGAAAATGGGCTCCACTTTTAAGAAACTGCAAATTTACTGGCATCATAAAAAATCCTACTTGTTCCAAAATCCATGCTCTAATTTCAAATTTATTGAAACTGAGATAAACTTTTTTAAAATATTCTGATATTATGGCTACAACAATATTTACTAAACATGAATTTTTGTTGCAGACAGATGAGGTCAAAGTCATTCCTGCCCATGTATATGTAAATTTATCAAACAAAACTCTAGTCATATTGCAAAAATGATCAATGATTGAAGTACTGGTCAATAAGAAGCTATGAATTAAACAGCCCTAACTTGTACAGTATCCATCTTGATGACTAACACTAGGTGTAACATTTCAAGTGCCTTTGTAAACAAATTAACTTTACCCTTGCTAACTTGCCTTCTAAACCTGAAAGCGAGTCACTGTCCCCAGATATTGTCTTCGGTTTGCTTTTTTGAGGTGGGCATTTTGACGAGGTAATTAAATTGCACCTCATGGACCTGGATGACAACTACTTTAAGACCTTAACCAGAATTGGATATACCCAACTAAGACATTTTACAATCTCTGAAAGCCATGTCTTGGAATCCGTATAAAAGGTGTCCAAATGATGATAACATTGCATCATTTGATTTTCCCATTAGACCTCAAATGTTGAATTTTCTGAAATGAAGGAGGCCAATTTTTTTAAATATTTTTAAATGTCTTTTTATAAATGTTGTAATTAGAATATACTGAAGTGTAGTCTAAATGGTCTTAACACAGTGGTGGCACCAGGGGTGCCTGTAGACTGCCCCCCCCCTTTCAAAATTTGGGAAAATGTGGTTTTTAGCAATAAATTACAAAAATTAGGGTTTTAACCAATGAATTCTTGTAATGTTTTGCTCTCCTATGATTGTACCGACACTGGACCCCTGGTTTTAAAAAAGATACAAAAAATAAAATATTTGTATCAACAGGAATAACACGATATGACACAATTATGGTTTTGTCGTTAAATTTTAATACTTGCTCATCATGTGCAATAGAAATATTTTTAAATGATTATGTGAAAGTGAAAGCAAACTGAGAAATAACTGCTCTTAAACATCAATGAAGAATGAGTGTGATTTTTTCCTGTGCTTTGTTATCTTGCCCCTGGCTTGCTCAGAGCAAGAATAATTTGCTTTATATGTACATGCATGCCCAGGGATTTTATAAGTTTTGTATTTTGATCAGTTTCCTATTTGAGAAATGTTTTCATTTCATTTAAAACCAAACTTGGTAACAGGCCCATTCCATGTCAACATTCGAGATGTGCACCGCAGCACGTCGTGGATTTTTTTCACTTTAAGTGTGGTGGTAGACATTGATGAGATATGAAAATCCTGAAATTTTGAGCGTCATAGACCATTTCGTTTTCCTGCTAGAGCAATTGGAAATTTAGGGGGTCACCATCAAAAGTGATGCCCAATGTGAAAGACTATGTTGAGAGGGTCACAGATTAGTAGTGGAGCCCTCCACAACTTTGAAAATCACTATCTATGGGTAATATTTGGTGTAGAATTCAAATCTGGCAACAGGAAACTCATTGCGTGTTTACTTTTAGAGTTAATGAGGCCTAAATATGCGCCTTTGTTCATTCGGGGCCAAGTCTGGGGGGTCATAACTCCAAAAGTAAGAACATTTTTACTGTCCATCTTATGGTCAATCAGAGTTACATAGTAGAACTTTAAACCAATACAATTATGAACGCATTAGAAAAGTAATAAGTGAGGTACAGCCCCTTGAAAATGGCAATTGTACTTTTTGGACATATTTTGACCCCCCTGAAAACCAATGTTGACATTCGACACCACCCCTCTACTTCTGATATGTTGAAGATATATCATTAAACACTTTCCTTGAAAGAACTAGCTTGGTGTCTTTATTTTTTCACAACAAAATACACACTCAAAGTTACCACACAAAGGTATATGTGACCCAGAGGTCATTGTACATGCACAGTGTATATCACCATATACATGTACATTCTATGGGATATCAGCAAAAGTGTCTTGTGCTAAAAACAATGAAGACATCAAAACACCAAGCTGGTTCTTTCAAGAATATATCTTCAACATATCTGAAGTAAAGGGGTGATGTCATGTCAACATTGATTTTCAGGGGGTCAATATGTCAAAATGCCAAATTAAGATTTTTCAATAGGCTGTAACTCACTTATTACTTTAGCTAATGTACTTATTATTGTACTGGTAGAAAGTCCTGTAGTGTGACTCAGATTAACAAGAAAATCGACATTGAAAATATTGTTACTTGCGGAGTTCTGACCCCCCGAACTTGGTCACAGATGAAAGATAATGCATTTTTACACCCAAATAATTTTAAAAGTAAAGGAGCTATCACATTTTCGATGCCAGATTTGAATTCTACACCCAGAAAAATCCCCAGAAAGTGATTTTCAAAGTTGGGGAGGGTTCCATTACAAGTTTATGGCCCTCTCAAAATTGTCTTTTGCACCGCACAGCATTTTTGATGGTGACCCCCCCATAAATTTCTGAATGTTCCTGTGGGAAAACGAAAGGCAGTATGAAGCTCAAAATTTCAGGATTTTCATTTCTCATCAATATCTATCAAAAGAAAAAAATCCATGACATGCTGCGGTGCTCATCTCGAGTGTTGACATGGAATAGCCCAACAATGATCAGTGGGTGGTACGGAAAGAGTGATCTTAGGGTTAATGGTGCAATGAAAGATTTCGCATAAAAGGTGTCCCTAACAAGATGGAAATTAAGGTGTCTGTACTAATGTAAAGCTTAATATCAAAAATATCCCCATTTGAAAGTATTAAGCTGGGAATTATTTTGGTGAAAATTTGTACTATACGAGCAATTACTAACCAATTGAAATTAAGCAAATCAAGATTTGCTTTTTCACTTCCAAGTAAAAAAAAAGTTGGAAACTTTGAACGATTTTCGGAAAATTGTTCCCCCTTCTCCCCAAATCAAGTTGAAAAGGGTATTGTCATCAGCAGTCTGGAGGGCGATAACTACCTTGTACAGGGATCGTGGAATGAAAAAGCAACCATCAACAAAACACTTGCCACTTGTTCCATGCAAGGTACATTGAGCTGCTGTATGATACTGCGCAAGCAATTTCACGGCAACTTAATTAGCGAATTAGCCCAAATCATATTTTTGACAGCACATTTAATTTCACTAATTTGAATCAACGTGCTATGTTAGACTATTAGTTAATCATATTTATTGGCGGCAATTAATTTAGCGATTTGGAGGTATTAGCGAATAAATGCTAGAGAATTTACTTGTTTTACAGTATCTAAAACATGTGGGCGGTTTCAAGGTCAATAGGTTAAATTGACCAGACCTGTCCTCCAGCCAGAAAACTATAGAATACCCAAAAAAGAATCACCTGCAGAAAGTAACTGAAATGTTCAGGTGAACAGGTGCATGTATTGTTCTTCGCATGCTTGAATTTATCTGGAGGGCAAATAAAAGTTCATTCAACATAAGTTTAGCTCCGTGAAAGAGCCCTATACTGGTGAAATTTCTCCAAGAAGATGCTCTTGCTCCCTATCACTTTGTACCTGGCTGAGTACATCCTGGACCGTCTTGATTCAGAACGACAAGGGACTCTCCATCAACCCAAGGCATTCTAGAAGTCGCCAAAGTTAGCTGTGATGAACAAGAGCTTTTAAATCCCTTGAGAATACTGCGACAAAGTCGGCTACATCTAAATCCAAGAAGCTCCAAGAAGACGGAACAATGAGTAAGAGAATCGTCAACCTATCTGCACGTAGACGGTATCCAACACAGTGGTCTGCAGGCAAAAATAGTGGCGGTTGCACCACGGGGGGCAAGGGGGCATTTGCCCCTAAAATTTCTTTCCCCCAGTTTTCCCCCCGGCCAAAAGAAAAATGGACTTGATTTAGGCAAAAATCAGCGATTTTGGGACTAAAACTCACATTTTTGGGGGGAAATCAGCGATGGGCCAAAATTGGTTGAAAAATCTCAAAAATTGATATTTTGCCCTTAGAATTCACTTTGGTCCCAAAAAATTTCACTTTCCCCAGTTTCCCCCCCGAAAAAGAGGGTCTGGCGCCGCACTGTCCTGCAGGGACTACAAGGATTACATAGGGTAGTATGGTTGTGCTGACAAGAAGATTTTGTCATGCAAAGAAGCCCCAGATGGGAATGCCTGATTAAACTATAGTACAGGGGAAAATGTAATGAATGTTGGTGTAGTTTTTTCATATACAATTTTGACACCAATGTTTACATACAGAAAAAATTTTTTTTTTTCCAAAATGGAGATTCTGAAAGTCGTGGGTGTCATCACGGGAGGGTTCTCAGGGGGTTGTTGGGGTTACCCCATGCTCGTTCAAGGGGTTTTTTCTGAAAGGGACCCCTAACGGGACCAATGTTCAGTGAAAAGAATACCCCTAACGCGGACAATTTTTGACGAGTTTTCAGTGAAAATACACCCCTACCGGGACCGATTTGCCAGTGAAATTATACCCCTTGTGGGACCTCGTCCAAATACGTGATAAAGCTATGCCTTTGAAATAGCAATAATAAGAAGAAAAATGGACACCTGTGATACTGCAAAGAAAAAAATCAACACTTGGGTTATTTTGCTGATATGTTAGGGTTAATTTTTTCCTATTTGTATAATTGAAACAGTTACAGTAAAACTGAATTTTGATACCCCTAGCTGTGGACTAGAACTGATTTTTGAATTGATACCTAGCGGTAGTCCCGCATTTGCAGCTAGTCCCTCTTTTTTTGGAACGAGAATGGGTACCCGACCAAAATCCAAGAACCCCCCCCCCCCGGGGGTGTATTTTTGTTCGCTGCCCTAAGGCAGGAAGACACATTAGGGATCACTTTGTCCACTGTAGTGTTGTTCTGTTTGTTTTTTTGATTCTGTTGATGTAGGTGTGAAAAAAGGCGTAACTTTGCATGTAATATTCCCACATTACTTTGATGGATTTAAACCAAAATTGGTCACAGGTGCAAACATGGCACCCCCACTTGTTGATGAGGGGCACAGGTTCACATGCCAAGGTCAAAGGTTCAGTAGGTTCACGTGTAAAAGAGTGATGAAAATGAAAATGACATCATATGAAAGGTTGACGTTCAATTGGAACCAAACTTGAATCATAGGTGCAACATGGGATCCCTCATTTGTTGATGCTGTCAAAGGTCAAATGCCAAGGTCAAAGGCATGTGAGGTCAAGTTGTAAAATAGGCTGGAAAATGTAAAATTGACCTCAAAATGAAAAGTTGAATGAAAGTTCAATTGGAACCAAACTTGAATCCTAGTGCAACATTGGATCCCTCATTTGTTGATGAGGTCAAAGGTCACATCTCAGGTCAAAGGTCCTGGTTAGGTCTATTCATTCACGAACCGCGACGGCAGACGAAACAAGCGGTCCGAGGATCCGATGTATTTTAAAAATGTTCTGGGTGTTTATAAGGGGGAAAAAGTTTGTACAGGGGTAAACAATAAAAGGGTTGTAAAATTTATTACCAATATAATTCGGTTGCTAATAAGGTTTCTAAAAAGTATAGATTGCCATATTTACGACCTATTGTTAGTACAATAGGCTCCAGAAAGTTCAAGGTCATTATTTAGAGAATGGTCAATTTGTTGAAACTGGTTTTTAAATCATCATTGGGTCATACTAAATAAGAAAATGTATATATATTCTGTGTTTCGCCTTTCAAAGTGAGACTGTTACAGATATGAATACTAGCGGTCTTTGGGACCATGGTCTATTTGCCCTCTTATTATTATCAAAACGTCCTTGACAACGCGAACCTTATATTTTTCGGTTTCTGTACAGTTAAAGACGAACAAATTTGGCACATTTTTTTACAACAAACCGATGAATCTGAAATTTTAACCACCCGTGTGACCTTGAGCCCATTTTGTCCTTGTAACTCTTGTAATAACCATCAAGTGTGCAACCCAGATGGTGTATTGGAGTCAATCCATCAATGCATCAGTTTTGGGAAATTTCCAAAAACCCCTCAACAGGTCATGTGATCCCACAAAATCACTATTCTTAAACATAAAAATTCTGACTAATGCTCATTTTTAGCCTAAAAATCATTAGTACTTAGGGCATTATTATGCATGATTATGACATGTCCCTGTTGGTTCGTAAAGTGTTGGAACACTTTTTTCCCTAAGTACTGACATAAGTTTTGTGTACAGTACAGTATAAAGGCACATTGCAATGCATGTGGGATTGATTCAAACACCCTCTGTGGCAATCCTAATCCTGTAATCCTTTGAAAGGTTGTACTGAACATGAGTATACTTTAAAACGCATTTGTGCTCCATTTATATTTTGACCCCTGTATAACTTTGCCCCCTTTGAATTCACATCCAAGAACACATTTTTAAAATGCCACCCATGTTTTTTGGAATCCTCATACAATTTTGATTTTAGAAAAACCTTGGTTTGAAATTGTCTATGAAATTTTCACAAAATACATTTCCACAATGTACTATACACCACTTAGACTGCTTATGGCAATCTGATATCTCCATTGCAATTCACCTAGTTGATCTTCAATAGAGTAATCAGAGGCGTGCCCATGGCGGCGCCAAGGGGAGGGCATTTGCCCCCCCCAATTTTTTTCTTGCCCCCCCAGTTTGCCCCCCCCCCCTGGTTCGAAAGAAAAATGAAGGATTTGCGGCAAAATTCAGTGTATTTGGGCGAATTCAGTGATTTTGGGCCAAAAAAAAAAAAAATCAGCGATTTTGGGCCAAAAAGTGCCCCCCCCCCCAGAAAAGGTATGGTGGCACCGCCACTGGCGTGCGCAGAAACAAAACCCGGGGGCTGAAATGAACGGCGAAATGTGCCAAAAATACGCGGATTTCTCACTTGAGCCCCTGAAGTTGCCCCCTGGGCAAGCGCTCCGAATTATAAGGGATCGAGGGGGTTCAAGTTTGGTTTGGGTACGGCCCATGCCTCCGAGTGTCTGGAATTAGGACCCCCAAAAGGCCAGTTTGTTGTTTGGAAAAAAAAAAGAGCTATACCATCAGAGATGCCCAAATTTTGGCAACAATTTTCCTCAAATTTTAGCATTTTAGGCAATTTTGGAAAATCTGAGCGCATGATTGAGATTGGACTAATTTTCCAACAATTTTTAGAAAATTTTGGCTCCTGATTGCCATATAGGGCTATGCCATATTGTCCATCTATAAGGATTCCAAAATTAAAGTTTGTACTACTTACGACCATTGGTTTTTGGAGTTGTAGGGTAAAATGCTAAAATTATAAAAAAAGGTCAATCTCAAAGGTGCCGACCAGATATTCCGAGGCACCCAAATATTTTGTCATAATTTCTTATAGATAGAACACTCAATAGATTTCTTCCTTGTATTTGGCTACAGAACTGTCTTGAAAGAGAAACAGGCGATTCTGTTTTTGGGGGGCAAATATTTAAATATAAAAATGGCTGAATTCATAGTTGCTCCTGTAACGAAATTAGAAATTTCACAATTTAAAAAATTTTGTACCAAAGAATCATTCTCAGCTTAATCCTTCGGGTGCTAGTCTGTTTTTAAAGACTTAACGGTAGGAGGCTGTCTTACGCATATCGGACGGTTACCACAGACTTGACTAAAGACTAGGCCTGGACACGAATATTTAAATCTCAATGACTGTTATTGGGACATTAATCTATTTTGCAGCGGGTAAATGGAGCACAAGTGTATCACTTTTCTTCTTATCCCAGATAAGGAAGCCTATCTCCACATAAACCTCCGTTAACTGGAGAATAGCGCTTCGTTAACTGGAGATTACAAAGCTAACCCCAATAACGCGTCCTTATCTTGGGTTAAACAAAGCTGAACCCCCAAAACAACGTCCTTATCTTAAGTTAACCAAGCTTATCTGAGAATAAGAAAGCTGAACCCTAAATAACGGTCCTTATCTTGGGTTAACAAAGCCGAACCCCAAACTACGGTCCCTTATCAAGGGTTAACAAAGCTGAACCCCAAATAACGGTCCTTATCTTTATATATATAACAGCTGAACCCCAAATAACGGTCCTTATCTGGGGTTAACAAACTTATCTTTAGATAAGAAACCTTCTCCTAGGGATAAGGCCCCCTGATCTCCAAAACGCTCAGTTAACTCAAGATAACAAGCTGAACCCCAAATACCGATCCTTATCTGGGGTTAACAAAGCTGAACCCCAAATAACGGGCCCCTATCTGGAGATAACCAAAGCTGAACCCAATAACGATCCTATCTGGGGTTAACAAAGCTGAACCCCCCAATAACGGTCGTTTATTTGGGGTTCAGCTTTGTTATCTCCAGATAGCCCGTTATTTGGGGTTCAGCTTTGGTTAACTCCAGATAGGAGTGTTAATCAGATAAATACTGTTATGTTTGGGTTCAGCTTGTTTATCTCTAGATAAGCTTTGTTAACTCTTATAAGGACCTTTTATTTGGGGTTCAGCTTTCTTAACCCTAGATAAGGGCCGTTATTTGGGGTTCACTTTGTTAACCCAAGATAAGACCGCTATTTAGGGTTCAAGCTTGGCTAACCCTAGATAAGGATTGTTAACTCCAGATAAGGTGCGTTATTTTGGGGTTCAGCTTTCTTATCTGGAGATAAGGGTGCCTTAATCTCGAGATAAGAGACCCTATCCCGAAATAAGTTTTGTTAAACCCAGATAAGGGTCGTTATTTGGGGTTAGCTCTGCTATCTCGAGATAATCTTTGTTAACCTTAGATAGGGTGCGTTATTTGGGGTTCAGCTTTTGTTAACCCTAGATAAGGCGCGTTATTTGGGTTTCAGCTATGATCTCAGTTAACGAAGCTTTATCTCCGTTAACGGAGTGTTTATTTGGAGCTAAGGTTTCGTGATCCAGGATAAGGAAAAGTGAATTACACTGTTTTGTAGCGGGTTAATCCACTAAACCCCGACGCGATTTTGAAGTCAATATTTTGCCCAATTTTTGGCCTATGCCCTAATCGAGCAGATTGTGTCCTACCCCCTGACACCCGGGTTTTGAAAAAAATTGGGGGCGCTTTCTGGAAATGTCCTCATGTCTTCTTAGAAATTGGACAAAGACTTGAGTAAGGCCTATCTGGAGGAAGAGTTTGACGGCCAATTATTGAGTCATTCTATAACATCTAAGGGCATCTAGTAACAAAAATTTTGTTTGAAGTGCCCAGCGGCATAGTCTAAATTCTAGCGACGTCGAAACGACGTTGGCACTTCGAAAACGGGTCGCGGTTTTATAAATTAACGTCGAAAATGCAAGTTGAATCGACGCTTTAAGAACGACGTCAAAATCGATTTGCATTTTCGATATATATGAATAGTGTGTAAATTTCAGAACTCTCTACTCTTTTCGACTTTCAGTGTCGATTGCCCCACTTGTGGGCTCATTGGGTAATGGGAAATTATGGGGATCAATGGCACGTACTGGTTCTTAGTATGATTTTAAGTTGAAAAGTGAAAGTTGACTAAAATTGGGTCATTGGTACTGGACTATGACAACTTCAGCATTATGCATGCTGCAAACAGGGGTCATTGGGAGTGAGACGGTTGAAAAAAGGGGGGTTCATTCAACAATTAGGCCTACACCCTGATGCGTACTCACATAGGGAGCCCCCCCCAGGGCAACCCCGGCCCATTGGGGAGGCAGTGGCAGCACCAGCGAGGGGGGGGGGCAATATCTCCCCCAATTCCCCCCACCCCAGGCCAAAGAAAAATAACGGATTTGGGGCAAAATATCAGTGGATTTGGGGCCAAAAATAACCAATTTGGGCTAATATTAGCGATTTGGGGCTAAAATTTTGTTAAAAATGTCAAACTTTTGAGTTTGGCCCACCTCAGAATCTCGCTTCCCCCCCCCCCTCCCCCAGAATTTCATTTCCCCCCAATTTCTTTCCCCCAGAAAAAGAAGCCTGCCGCTGCCATTGGGGGAGGAGGGAGCTTTGGTTTAAAAGTGTTAAGATTATTGGGGTCCCCCGCCCGCCCCCCCCTCCTAAGCCTATGCTAGGATGATGATGTAGCTGATGTGTAGAGATCAGTGGTGATCAGATTGCGCATCGTCGAATAACGAGTATCGCTCAGCACTACCGCGAACTCCCTGTCACTTCCCGCGGAATTTCAGCTGATTTGTGTTTACAATTTATCATTTGGCCCCTGGCCTCATTTAAAATAAAAGGCCCTAGATTGTATGTTGGCACTATCGTCGGATTGCATATTTTATTTTGGTTGTATCAGCTCTTCACGACCAAATTTAAGCCTAGGCTACAGTATACACAGTGGCAGTAAAAAATCATTGACACTCCACACGGCAGTGGGTGCATCTGAATTCATCACGAAATAAATGAATAAAATGCTTGCTGAGAACCAGTTCATATGATAGTTTCCGTGAGCAAGAATAACATGGGTATCGGCAAGAGTGCAGTTGCCCTGGAGACTAAGTAGTATTTTCTTTTTTGGGCAAGAGTTCCAAATGATATGTCCACGAATTTTGCAACCTTCCTGTGCTGTGTTGTTTAATTCCGTCAAGGCTGCAGAATTTCCGTAGGGAGGGGCAATATTGGCACTTTCCTTTTTGATGGGGGGGGGGGGTGTTATTTCTCGACATGTCCGGATAGGGCCACATGAATGACAAGGTGGTAAACGTAGTCAGTAGTAGCTAGCGCTAGCACAGCACAGGTAGGATGACCAGGCTGGGCAGGCAAAGGCAAATGGACATTTTTGAAGAGTGCCCTCAGGCTCCTATTCAAAATTGAGATTTTTGCACAGTTCAGTTGTGTTGGCAAAATGTCTAGTAAAACTCTACTGCATGGTAATGCTGGACGCCAAATTGCGTATTTGTCATAAAATTTTAGCGATTTTGTAATTGGAAGTCGGGATACTACCTGATTATAAAAGAATGGTGGAGCTAGAAACGCCAAAATTTATGTCCATGCATGATGAAATAGGGCCACCTCCGAAAAGGACCCTTAACTTAACTTGCTAATTGATGAACAACTGGTGAGCGGGCGACACTAGACATGGTGCACTTTCCGGTTTATTTCATATTGGAAAGGACTTTTCCAGCAGCCGTTGTGTGATTATCGGATATCTCCGCTATTATCTTCTAGTTATTTAAGTCCTTAATTTTTGCGACACATAGAGATTTTGAGCGCTACCATTCACAGGTATTGTGTACTAGTCAATAATTTAGCAATTGAGCACTGTGTGAAAATATCCTGAAAAATCGGGAGGGGCGCGCTGTGACTTCAAAAACAGGGGTGGAATTAGAATTTCGTTGCAGGAGAGTGCGAGGAATCCGTCCTGATCACGCACATGGAATTGCGGGAGGGGGGGAATAGTCTAATTCAACTACGGTTAAGTTCTACGTTTAGAGACCACTAACCATTGATTCGGGCAAACCAATTTACGAGAATCTTTGCGAGAATCGATTCTAGGATCTCGCCGAAATTCGAGCCCTGAAAAATGTGCTGTTATTGCTTTAAAATTAAGGTAGGTATAAACACAAAACTTCAAACAGTTACTATTTTTGGCTGTAAGTATTTTCATTGGAAAGGGGATCGACACTTACCTTAAAAAATGGGGGTCAAATCTTGTATTTTAGTGGAATTAGTGCAGTGCAGTTAGGTGTGAAATCTATGACGTCAAATAGCCACAAAATCGTGCGTTGTGTAAATTGTGACAAAATTAATGTGTGCATATAAAATGTATACCAGTATTGTATGTGACCCCACATGCATCGTGGGGGACAGTTACCGTTTCACACAACTGTGGCATTGGAGCTTTAAGAGCATCAAGGTTCTGAAAACCTAGTTTTGAAAATAGATAAGCTTATAGCTCTACTGACATTGTACCCCCCCCCAACACAGGGCTAGAATTTCGGCGAGAATTGATTCTCTCAAAGATTCTCGTAAACCGGATTTGCGTGAATTAAAGTTGATTCTCGTAAACTTAGAACTTAACACAGTTAGCAATTAGATGATTCCCTTGTGGTTGGCAAAATTCATTTCGGGAAAATCAAACGGATTCTCGCCACTCCTGCCCCACGAATTCTACCCCTGCACATAAGTAAACATCACTTCTTTATTTACTAGTGACGGTATAAAATCATTTTCTAAATTTTTCTCCATTGGACCACCACAGTAAAGCCATTTTCATGGTGAGAGTCACCATACTTCATATTGGATGAATGGCTCCCTCTTCTGTGAGCTTGTGCCTACTAGCAGTCTTTCTTTTTCGAATTGAAATAGTTTCATTAAAAAGGTGACTTATAACTTAAAAAACATTGGTCCTTGGGGGTAGCCCAATTTGCGCACCCACTTTTTCTGCACCCCCTGCCACCCACTTTTTCTGCACCAACCTGAACCCACTTTATCACAAACTTCAGTGTATAAAAAAGAAAAGTTTTACAGTCAGTTCAGTTTTGACTTTCCTTAGAACTACTTTAAACAACTTCAGGGGTAGAAATTTCGAAGGAGTCCGAGAGTCGGACTCGCGCCGAGACTCGCGTAAATATCTACTGCGCGAGTCCATGGGACTGCGGGAACATCACATTGTTGTCACAATTTGATGAATCAACTCATAATCACTCCACATGACTCAGTAAAACACTTCTGCACTTACAAAAACCGAACAGCTGTGATTTTGCCGAAAAAGAGGATCTCGGCTCAAATTATTCAATCAATTTTAAGTTTATACCTGACCGATGCGGGTTGTGTTTGGTAATGACACAATCGACGTAACACTAACTTCATGTATGCACAACATTTTTTTTTCAGAATCTGGTGCAAGATTAAGATTCATGTCGATTTACCTTTAGTGCGTGGGTGCACCAAATTTTCCCAGAATTCATCATAATATTTTTAACAAATAATCTTGTAAAAAAATGTAATTTATTTTACGGCGTAAAACGTCGTAAATGGTGTAAAATATTGCTACTATAACAATATTGTTTTCACTATTTTCGTTTTTGTGGTTTTGTTCAAATTTTTGGTTAGAAATGCCTGGATGCCGAGGAGAAAAAATATAAAACCTGCCAAAAAATGGGTATACCGGATCCTAAGGTTTAATCTTAAATTCTGTCACTTCTGTTCAAAAACAACACACGTGTATGACATGCCCACGTGTATAGTACTACGTCTGATGCTTTCCAGCTTCGTAATTTCATATTTGGCATTGATTTTCGGATCTTTTTTTAGTAATTTTCTCGACAGTGTCGAGAAAGGACCTCTTACAGTTACAGTGGGAGGCAAATCTCAGAGAAAATTTAGAAGTTTTTTTTATGACGGAGTCTGGAGCATGTTTGAAGGGTATGGGGGAAACTGTGATAAAGATGTATCACAAATACCGAGGTAAGGTTAGATATGACATGATAAAATATGGGTGTGAGGGGACCACACTTGCTAAAATCCAACTTTGTCTGAACATATGAGGGTGATGCCAAGTGTTGGTACAATTTAATAATATATTTCAGTTGACTTGTTAAATTTCCTATTCCTATGTATATAAATCTAGTAAAATCTTGACAATGTTGACCAAAAAAATTTTGTGGGGTACTGCAAGGAAATCCATTTGCGTGCAGTCTAGGACTCGCGCCAAAAAATATATTGCGAGAGTCCACTTTGGGACTCACGTGGACCGTTACGAAATTCTACCACGGAATTGAAGTCAATAATTAGGGCCTCGTAGTCATTTACAACAATTTTCAGGCGGCTATTTCGGTCTGGTATTTCCATCCTTGTTCACCTGTACGTGGTCAAGATACCAGTCGCTTTATCATTAAATTGTTTCTGCGGTACAGCTAAATCAGCATTTCCCAATGACACCATCACCAATGAACTTATTAAAAATGGTGGTTGGTGAGGGTATTTAATCTTGATTGAAACTATTAACAGGTGGACACATTAGAAAAGACACCGGGCGAGTGGGAACAGGGTATAAGAATTCCCATCTTTAAGAAAGGCGACAAACGTGATTTAAATAATTATAGGGGTATCACTCTTACTCAACCGTATCCAAGATTTTTAACCGCATTATCTCCAAAGCGATTTCTGAGTTTCTAGAAGATCATAAGCTACTATCAGAACCAGGGAGGGCTTCAGAAAAATCATAGGTGTGGAGGACCAAATCTTCACTCTTAAAAGCATTGCTGCAACGAGACTTGCAAGAAAATAAAGCAACTTTTCTGGCTTCCTGGTTTCCGCAAAGCTTTTGACACGGTTTGGAGAGATGGTATGCTTTCCGTAGGCCTGGAATCTTGGTATATATAAGGGGTTAAGTATTTGGAAATTGATTGACAGCCTGTCTAAAAATGTGCAATGTAATGTTAAATTGGTGATTAGTGAAACTGGATTATTTGATGTGGGAGAAGGATTGAAGCAAGGCTGTTGTTTTGTCACCAAATTTTATTCTGTGTATATATAAATCAACTTGCCAAAGTTCTTGTTCTTAGAGATTGTGAAGTAGGAGTGCGTATTTGTGATATTCAGATCGGTTGCTTGTTTTGGGCAGATGATGTGGTATTAATTGCAGATAACGAGGATGAGCTCCAAAAAATGTTTAAATATTGCCTCCTCGTTCTCCGTATGTGGAAACTTGACTTCAATTATGATAAGTCTACTGTTCTTGTGGTTGGCAAACGATTAATTATTAAAGATAAAACGTGGCAAAACCTAGGCGTAGCCTTTATTTCATGTGAATACTTACAATACTTGGGTTGTTATATTCGAATACCTTTCTGATTCATATGCCTGTTAATGACATTTTAAAAAAGGGTAACAGACTCATTGGTTATATTTAAAACCACCTTGACGGGGCAGCAGATGTTTCAATAGGGTTCTACTATGGTGTGATATTGCTTGGCGGAAACTATTAGATCTTCCGTGTATAACCTATGCAAGCGCAGTGTTGGCCTGTGAGAGGCGGCAGGACGTCAAAAGGCTCGAAAATCTGCAGTTACAAATGGCCTTAGACACATGCTTAAAGCACCCCCGCACACTCCAGGGGAGGCCCTTTTACGGCGATTTGGGTTTGGCATCCATTTGCACATCGACTTAAGATGATATCAAAGTTAATTTCTTTGCTCGACTTCAATCGATGAATATGGATCGTTGGCCCAAGTTGACTATTTAAATACGATTGGTTTAGCCTTAATTGTGATTTGGATCGTATTAGACAAGTGGCTTTCGCCGATTAAAACTGCACTTCATTATTGTGGTATGGTTCACCTTTTTACGTATGAAACCACCGTCACGTCCAGTTGGGGTAAAAAATATTTTTAAACAAGTTCTAGTACTGTTCAAAACAAACTTTGGCTCAATTAATGCGTCATCAAAATCTCTTTTTCCAGATTATGTTTGTGACAAAAAGTCCCTTGCGTTGTTAGAGAAGTATCTAATTGATAAGACCAATTTTACGGCAGTCAGTCTTTAATTTAAGGCTTACGTCCAACACCCTTCCGCTAAATGGTAGGATTTTCTCATGGGAATGCGGGTTATGAGTGAGATATGCAACGTTTGCAGTAGTAATGGTTAAAGACGATTTACGCCATTCCTTTCACCTGCAAGGCGTACAATCAAATAGATCTGATGAATACCTGACAACTTGATGAGGAAGACTTCAGATAGTGGTTTGAGGGTGTATGGACTCATTTATTGCGGGAGGACCTAAATAAAAACCATGTCGTATACTCAGAGACCGGCACTTGAATGACAAACAGACCAGGCCGATCTCATCGCGGATATTTTGGATACATTTTGTAACTCATTTTAAAAGTGCCTGTGTCTGTCAGACGATCCATTTTAAATAAAAGAGTTCCTTTTTATTATGTCTAGGCGTTACTATTGTATATATTTTGTGATTGTTACTTTTTGTGTTCTGGTATTTTTGTAGGATGGCACCGTCGGGTAGACCGTGTTGCCGCTGTTTGTTTCAAAAGTGTATGTCCAAATAAATAAATAAAATAAATAAAATGCACTCAAATACTGTGTAAGAGACCAAATGGACCCAACATTTGGTTCGCTTTCCGATCGCATCTCGTTCATTTTAGGGATGGGCGATAAGCATTAAGTCCTCGCCTCTGCTTACGAGTTACGTACCATTTAAGGTCGACCGTCGTAGGTGCATTTTTGCACACGAACTAATTAAACGCTGAGGGTTATGTCTGTCGCGCTATGTCTGTGAACGAATCTGGAAAGCAAGTTTTTAAAGTTACTTAAAGTCTGACTCGAGATTTCGGAAATATATATTTTGTGTAGCAATTAAAAATAGTCAACTAGAACTAAAGATACCTAAAATGTCAATTCCAAGTTAGAGATGAATCGGATTTTCGTTTTTTCATTGCAGTACAACATTTATGTAACAGTATAAAAGTGAATAGGATACCGTTGTGTATTTGTTGTTATAATTTAAAATTTCCGGATCCGGAAATTTAAACAAAAGTTGCGGATTTATATATGAGGATTCGATTTGAGCTTAGTTATTTTTCAACAGTGATGATTATATGGACCGCATTATGTATAAATGCAAAAAACACAATTGTTTGAAAAATTGAGGGGCGCCCTCCCGGGAAAATCTCTGAGTCGGCCTTTCCCCCTTTAATTATTACTTCAGAGTTTAATTGAACAGAAGAAGTAAACAGTTAGGAATCTTTTGGTGCGTACAGCAACGTAGTAGCCAATTTACTGTGTTAATATACAATTTTTAGCGAATGTTACTACAAACAGTCATGCACAATACTCTCAGTATGTTGAAAAATTAATTATCTCATTTATTGCATGGTTGTATTTATTTATTATGTTTATTTTATTTTAAGTTTAATTATTTATAAATTACTACATATAAAAGTCTAATATTGAGACCCGGCTTGAGACTATCATCCGGTAACGAGACTAATCCGTCGGCGCTACATTATGCGGGGGGGGGGGGGGGTATTTTTTTAGGGGGGGTGGGGGGGGGGGGGGCACGATTTGCTCGATTTGCGGCATTGGGGATCCAAAAGGTAATTTGGGGAAAACTGTAAGTGCATTACTATGGAAGTCTCGGTCCCAGTGACATTTTACAAAAAAATTATATCTTAAACCTTTGTTCAAAAGATCTTAGTAATATCATGCTAATTTAAGAAAAAAATATTAATTTCAAAATCGTTTGATGTGAGTGGATTACCCTCGCTGGCAAAATAGTGTAATTTTATAATAAAATATTGTGACCAGGCTTAGTCTTTTGTTTCAAGTCTGTGTGTACCCGATCGATATGCGTAAGAGCGCCTCATACCGTAAAGTCTTTGAAACCGGACTAGCACCCGGGAAGTGTTGCCGTTTTGAAATTCGCTTTGTACGTGGTACTTGGAGTGGTAATCCATTTATCCCCATAATAAAATTCAATATTGGCTCATCAAAATAGTCTCGGGTGATATTTCAAACTGTCTTCAATTGTTTATCGAGTTATGCTCAATCATATCACATCAAATCTTAATTGTAACTGGATTCAGAATGTTGAATCTATTTTAAATAATTCTGGTCTGGGTTGGTCTGGATCACACAAGGTAATGTTGTGTTATTTAAGTAAGAGTGGTTGAAAAAATAAGGTTGCACAAATTTACTCGATAATTAGATTAAGCATTGGCAATCAATGTCTTATTCAAACAAATGTATCAATTATAGAGTGTTTAAAAATGAGTTGATGTTATGAAAATTATCTCACTGTTTTATCTCCAAACTAGGATTGCTTTTAAAAATTAGATGTAGGAATGTCCAGTAAGCTACCGTTGACGTTTGGATCTTATACAAACATTAATTACTGTGCTAGAATTTGTGAAAAAAATGTGATTCTCAATTTGACATTGGGGATGAAGATCATGTGTTATTATGCAAGTTTGCGACAAAAAAAGAAAAAAGAAAACCTTATTTTAGTTAATGATCACACTTTACCGTGATGTTTAGTTTAATCAACTCATGAATCAAAAGGAAAGCTTGGTTAGACTGTGTCAGTTTCTTCTTTATTTATGCAATCTGTAAGTGATGTTCAAAGTAACCTTTCTTTTTTTTTAAAATTAGGTTAAAAACGCGTGTTTTTTTGTTTTTTGTACTTATTTTGTTACTTCGTTTAAAATCACACTGGTGCTACTGTACACCTAGTTTGTTCTTTGTGTATGTTCATATTACCTTGTTTTGTATAAGGATTAGAACACTAAATGAAACTTGACAACTTTCCAGATGTAAAGCTATACTTGGATGTGTGCCGAATTGCGTCAAAAAGTTCTGTTAGGTTGGCATGTCCTACCCCCCTGACATTATGATACATATTGATATTGCCCAGCACTGCCATTATAAACCGGAGACTACGGAGGAAGTGGTCTAAATGAAAATCCGCGAAACGTACAAGGCTGAATTTGGTGTATATTTAACGCTACTAGACGATCATAGAGAGTTTAAAGGTGACATTGAGTTATATATCGGAGTATATTGTATAATTATTTAGAGTAATTATATGGTATAAATGTAGATGCGGTGGGTGCAGAAAAGGGGGTTGCAGGGGGTGCAGAAAAGTGGGGGGTGCGCAAATTGTGGTTGCCCGGTCCTTGGAACGCTTGTTGTATACTTGCCGCTCACGGTTAGTGATGATAGGCTAACATGACCTTTGACCTTGGACCTCATAACAAATGAAGTTTGCTGTAGACTCCATTAAACCCAAGTGTTGATTCCAACTGACTTCAACTTTTTCAATGAGGTCAATTTACATTTTCAGCTATTTTACAACTTGAACCTCACATGACCTTTGACCTTGCCATGTGACCTTGACCTCATCAAGTGGGGAAGCCATGTCTGCACCTGTTGACCCCAAGTTGGTTTAAAGTCATCAAAGTATGAAGGATATATGATGCAGGTTAGAACCTGAGAAGCGAGCGCTCAGACTGTCATATTTGCCAAAATGCATGGAAGAATTCCATTAATTACCGTTTGGAAGTCCCAAATGCCAAAATCCAGCAGATGTGTCCGACCCCCCTGGTTTAAGTCGATTTATTCTTTCTACTTTATGATCAGCTTTGGTCTCAAAAAAATGTTTGTTTGCCGTTAATCCTCGCTTACGTGTTAAACCAATGACAAGTCTAAAATTAGGATTTCTTAGCCGCCCTCCCTGAAGAAAGAAAATTAGAATAAAAGGGCGGCCATCTATTTATTAGTTAAAAATATATCGTATTTAATTATTCGAAGCATAGTTTAATATCAGCACAAAATATCATAGGTTTAAGTTGAAAACAATGGTACATAAAAAATAAATTGCGAGAAAACAAAAATCAACAGACAGAATGGAGAATTAAACAAATTCTTTGGTGATATCGGGATACAAATTAAATTTCACTATTTTTGTCGAGTTCCCATCGATTTTTATCTCCGTTTAGGAGTTAATGGTAAGAACGAAAAGGGGGGATTCAAATGAGGGTCGGGTATTTTTAAAACCTGTCAGACAATAGATTTTCAATAGCTTGTCACATAAGTACATACGCGTTTGTCTATAATCGACGCTTCGCTTCACAGCTCGCTTATATTCCAGGCAAAGTAACCCTTAACACAACAACAGACATCATCACCAACAACAGACAACAACAACAGTGGACAAAGTGATGATCCCTATGTGTCTTACTGTTCGGGCAGGCGACAGCGCGCACAAAAATGAGGTAGTCAACCAAATCTGGATAAGGGGGTTTTCATGTTTTTAAGGTGGGATCCATTTGTGTCACCATCTACCAATTTTACCAAAAATCAACATCTCTATAAAATAACCACTGCAGCTTAAAAGTTTTTATCAGAAGAAGCATACCATGGGCATTTATTATATTTTATGAAAAGAAATAAGGTGGGGCATTCAACTATGTATGATTGGGATGATTTAGGCTACAGGGTGTCAATAAAGTAAATTAATTTTGTTTTTCTTTTCTTATGCATGATATTGAAATAAACTGGAAGTGATTTTTGTGTGATGTGGAAGAAAGACCTTTCAGGCAGTATATAATTTTGTTTGCATATCTAGAGAGCCAAATTCATTTTACGGGGTTTTGTTGTTCAAAAATTTGTTCTGTTGGGGTATTAAAAAGACAATTTTTGTGTCAAAATTTTATATTCACCTATACAATGTTGATTTTGTGTTGAGGTTATATAGTGTTTGAGGTCATTCAAATAATCCATTTTACAGGGATTATAAACAATTTCCCCTTCCATTTTTCAGGGGGAAAATGACAGTTTACCACATTCAAGGTGAGGGCGCTATTTTATGTCAAAATCCGCCATCCTTGTACATTGTTTTCTAGGTACAGGATGATGAAATACTATTGTACATATTTTTTCTAAAATTTCAGGCCTAGCTCTGTTTTTATTTGAACATTGCAACATTATCAATTTAAAAAGCGTAATGTATGAAATGATGAAAGGGAGGAAAGTGCCTTGACCTGTGTTTTTTCCAATTTAATCAAATTTATTGAATTCTATTTAAATCTTTGAATTAGTAAATTAAGGTCTGAAACCTTTAATGATCTGGATTTTACCATTTTGTTTGCAAAATACTTCAAAATTTTAAGTTAATCTCAACTGGTCACATTAAAAGGAAATACCATAACCGCATCCACCACAACTGCATCCACCTCCACCCCCAACCCTTGGCTAATTAATTTTTATTGAATGTTGATGTAATTAGTTGATGTTTTGGATTGCTATCACCACTAATTTTGACGACTAACCAAATTATTATGAGCCCTAAACTCATTACATTTTGTTGCGAGTATGTGCAGTTAACAAGAAATGGAACATGAAACCATTTAAATATGTGCAAATCCGCTTTTTTATAGTGCCCAAATTAAAAAAACACTACCAGGCCAAATATTAATTAATTAAAACTATTATTTTAATTACTTAAATAAAAAGTCTGGGCAAATGTGCGTTTTTGTTCATTTTCTAAATTTGTGACCGGCATGTCAATTCTCTGCCATGAATGTACAAGATGTATGCCAAGGCTATTTTTTAGAACCTAGGTGCATATTTTACCAAAATCCTGCTATCAACTGTGTGATTGTTCAGGTATCAAAATTAGATTATTTTTTGTTACCTCATTTGAGGTTTACTTTAAGAGTTCACATTTCGAATTTCTCTTCTCCCCCCCCCCCCATAGGTTTACAAAGTTAAGAAGGTTGGAACTTCGCTCACAGGTTTTAGTTGAAGGGGCCCCTTAGGCCTAAAAAAAAATTGTTTGATTGGCGTACCCCGCCCGACCCTCTTTTACCGCCGGACTCTTTAAATGTTTTTTTTTTTGTGCTTGCAATATCATGTGTACTGATATATGGTCATGAACGCTGAATGAGTGATTTGTTTGAAAATGCAAAAACGGAATTTAATGATTTCATACTTCGGTACTCTAAAGATTGCGGGACATTCAAAATGACAAAATAAAAAGATGTGTTACAGAAAAAGTGAAGGTTCCATTTGTTTAGTTATTTTTGGGGTCATATATTTTTTTTTGTTCTGCTATGGTCCCTCAACAGAAAAAAAACATACATAGTCAGAGTTCCCGAGCCCCCTCCCCCTACCTCCCTATTTTTTCTATGTTACCGACAATCATTTGTTTTAGGCCTCTTATTGAGAGACCATGGTTGTTGTAATTAGCAAGGCTCTCGTCATCAGGGGTCAGGCAAAAGCTGCTTATTAGTTGTGCCAAAAGATGTAAGAACATTTTTAAAAAAATTTTCGATGGGAAGGTCCCAATTAACACAACAGTCTGAGATACTGGAGAAAAATTATCTGACCCAAGATGCCACATCTCTGCCGATAGTGTATGGCAAACGACGTAAAACACTGTTACGTCATCAAAATCAAAATGGTCTGGTGAAATAGCGCAAACATGCGTCCAGTAAGTAAATTCAAGAAGAACGGACAGCATCCGATTGTCCCTGAACCTATACGAATATAACAAGGAGCTGATTCACAAGCGAAGGTTGCATTGTATTGTTGCGATCTTAAAAAGGACATGCAGACTTCCGAAAGAAGCACCCCAATTTTTGTCAAACCCAGTTTTTGCATTATTTGGAATGCGTACCAATGTATAGATCATCAACTGAAATGAATAAGCCGAATACGCTGTCTGTATGTAGAAGATGACTCATTAGTTATTTTATGTCTGTGCACGCGAAAAGTCAAAAGTGTGTGTCTATGTGAAGATTGTGATAGCAGGCAAGTTCAAAACAAGGTTAAGGTTTGCTGTTTTCTTTGTACTTGTTGGTCCAATCAGATTTGAAACTTGCTCGGTAGGTGGTCTACAACCGATTCCGTGAAATTTGAGAGAAATTTGTATCCTCAAAAAATCTCCTCCTGGCACTTTAAGTGTATTGTGTTCACTATTTCGTAATTAATGAGGAGCTCTGGCTCTGCATCAACTTTTATGCTGTCAGTGGAGGAAGGAAGCAAGTAGCTACAATACTTTAAATGGACGTGCTATTTCAGAAAAGAAATGAAATACTTGCTGAAATGACATCCAAGACTATTGCAGATGGCAGCAAATGCATGATATGGGGCAGAAGGAACCTGGCTATCCATCCAGAGAAGTTCGACCACTTCCAAACAGAGTAAATGTAGTCCTTAGCAAGGACACTCACGTAAGTTAAATTACCATATTCGAATGGGAGTCCCTGGAGAGTTCAGACCACTTCCCAACAGAGTAAAAATGGTTCTTAGCAGGAAACTGTGTTAAGTTACAAGTGCTAAAAATCTTCAGGGAGTACAGGGAATTTCAGAATGACTTAACACAGATTGTAAACATTGGTTTCGACACTCACGTAAGTTACATTGTATTTTTCTTGTGAGGAATACTTTTTGAAGTACCATTTAAGTAGCTACAGTATGGAGTAACCGCCCATGGATGCCGTATCTCACTCAACAAGTCTGCAAGTGGCGTTATTAATCCATTTAGGTACATTGCGTGCATGTGCACATGTACATCGAGTTAAATCAGCGTACACAAACAGGGATCAGGAGTCTTTTTGAAATGAGCTGAAACAGCATGCCATATCCATTTATCACTCGAAATGATCTACTTCAGAAATGGTTAACTCGCTTGATGATTACTAAAAGTTTACTACAATCTTACAAGCCAAACATGTTCAACCGCTATCAAAAATACTTTTACTCTTTTCTGATCAAATTAAATTGTAATAAGTTACACCAAAGTATTCAACAGTTTGTCCCCGAACTTAGGTGGATGGATTACAACATCATCATACCAGCAATACTGCTGTGTGAGGATTTATTGGAGCAAAGATAATGACCGGATGTGTCCTGAGTCAATCCACAGTTTTCGGCGTGGGGCCTATAGACGTTCCCACCATGCAAGGCAGCATGGCTGGAGGGCCGCCATTAAATCTCCAGAGCTGATGCCTTGTAGGTAGATCTTCTTTGTCATTACCAGTGGTAACCAGCCTACCTCCCTCATCAGATGTCCTTAGAAGCGCAAGGGGTGCGCCTGGTTTAGCCGCCGACACTCGGCCCTGGGACAGGTGTACTGGTACCAATTTTATCACAATTCTGTTATAAAATTCTGGATCCGGTAATTCAAAATTATTATGTTTTCGGAATATTCCATCAAACCCTTTGTACACATCTTATATAATGGGCAAAAAACCTGCACCGGAGATGGTGACATGAGTTTTTGAGACCATGACAAGGGGATGACACCATTATGCTTTCACCACCAAAAACACCATCTGTAAAGGTTTGCAGAGATATTTCAACCCGTTTGCAAGTAGCTAAAAACCTGATTTTGTAATCCCCATTGGTGACCAAAATGGGCATATTGGTGCTCACAAACATAACCAAACATCCTTTAGTCCTAGATGTCTTCGGTAAATGAGAAAAATAGCAGTTATGATACCAAAATTGACTACATGATAAATCAGGTGTCAAATTTGGGGTCCACCTGGGATGAGGTATTACTGAGTAAGGGGACCATGGATCCGTTAAATACCAGGACATGAGTTTTTGTGTCGCATTGAAGATGTTCATGGAGACACATACTAGTCCAAAATTCTGGGTGTGTGTCCGTCCGTCCGTCCGACTCGGTTAACCTTTTAAAAATGCCTCTGCTGGCTAAACGCTCTGGCCCGATTTACTTCTAACTTGAGAGGGTGATTAGAGTAAGGTGCCACAATATCATGTGTAGATTTGGCTGCATTTTTGCATATTCATGAATTGTTAATTAGTTATTTTGTGAAAATTTTCAGACATTTCGGTTAACCTTTTTTAAAATGCCCTGATGGTTAATGCATGCCAATATACTGAATGTCGTATGAGTTCCGTAAGGGCTACGTTGATGTAACATGGTGGAAAGGAGGGGGCGGGGGGGTGGGCACACTGTGGGTGGAGACTCATGTGACCTTGGTGACCTGCATGTGACCTTGGCCGGTCAAAATGTGAACCCTTTCGCAAGGCTGTGTGCAAGTTATCTGGAGTTCGGTAAGGGTATACTGATGTAACGTGGTGGAAGGAAAAGCGGGTTAAAGCGTTCTCCCTTGATTAGATGTTGGGCATATGTCGGGCAATTACATATGCAAATGAGCTAATTTGATATGCAAAATCAGCGTAATCGCTATATTTTTGCAACGGTCATCGGATATGAAATTCCTTCATGCATCAAAACCAGGTGGTGCACATCTTCTTGCCCATTTGAAAGTTCCTGATACAGGCGGCTAGGGTGCAATGGCTAATTAAATAGCGTAATTGCTGTATTGTTAAAACGGTACATCGGTATGCAAAATTCCTTTTGTATATGAAAAAAACTTACTATCTACCTTACATCTTTGTGAATCATGGAGGGGGAAGGAATGGGTGTTGAGGAAGGGTGTTGGGGGGGGGAAGGGTGGGGTGTGAGGAGGGGAGGATGGGTGTGGGTAGGGGGTGAAGTGCGGGTGGGGAGGGGGCAGGGTGGGGGTGTTG